>JALIGW010000002.1:47028277-47120777 GCA_023053685.1 Diadophis punctatus similis | reverse complement strand
CTAATATAGCATTTTTGTTAAATACAGATGGGAAAGTTTATAACTATTTGTAGACCCATTTTTAATGTATCTTTCGGCATTCAGCCAGGGTGGATTTTTTCTTATATTTAATTTTAGGTGTATTTGATACTTGGGTTTTTTTTTTCATTTTGAGCACATGGGGTTTTTTTCTTTTTGTTGTTAGTGTTGGATGTTTGTATCAGAGTTTGTTGCATAAAAATCAAAACCAGAAGCACCATAATAATATCTATCTATCTATCTATCTATCTATCTATCTATCGATCGATCGATCTATCTATCGATCGATCGATCGATCGATCTATCATCTATCGATCTATCGGTCTATCTATCTATCTATCTATCTATCTATCTATCTATCTATCTATCTATCTATCTATCTATCTATCTATCTATCTATCTATACACACACACACACACACACACACACACACAGCCACAAGTAGATTATTTCTTCAAGTAAACACAAGCAGGAGAATTAGTTTCATTTCAGCAGAGCAGACAAGCACAGAGAGGGCTGAGAGTACAGAGTGGACTGAGAGCAGAGTGCACTGGAGTACAGAGTGGACTGAGCCACACCCAGCCTTAAGCTTAAGTTTTCAGTTTCGATTCTCTTCACAGACTCAGATGTGGTTAGCTCCCATTGGCTGACTTAGTTGCTATGCCTATTCATTGCCTAACCTTGTTAACATGGCTCGCCCAGTTATGAATATCTTAACAGTTTTGTTAGTCTGTTTTCTTTTCTTTTCTTTTTTGTATTTTATCTTTGGTGATAAAAGAATAAATAAACAGGTTTTAAGAAAGAACATTTTTATTTTCATTCCTCCTCCTCCTAGGTTTTCTATTACTTTTCTGAATTTCTCTTTGTGTTTTATATTTTGATAAACTAATAAAAAATGTGAAACCAAGAAAGAACATTCATACCATATTTAGAGTGCAAATTATTTTAATAATGTCCCTTTCAGTGGATATTGTTGAAGAAATATTAAGCTGTGATGCTAGGTGTGGGGTAGATATATAAAATAAAAAAAAATTCTAGACTATTTTTCAGTATCAGTTTCTTTCCTCTTGTGTTCTAGAAAAGTCTCAATACTGTTATATATTTTTGTCACATATATGGTATTTTGATTCATATACCATGTATGGTTTAAGTTTGGTATCAGTTTTTATTGACATGGCTCAGTCAAAATAACAAGCAATACCTAGAATATATTGCTGCAAATACCAGTTAATATTGATATATGTCTGCTTACAGTTACCAGTATGAGGAAAATATTTAGATCACAGTCTAGATATTTCAGTGAAGCTTGAACAAAACAATGCATCAAGCTTATTTAAAAAGTTATATTCAGATTGTTGTCTTCCAGATTTATGGCTTTGTTTTTTCAAGTGTAACCTTTCTTAAATAATGTTTTCTTTTCAGTTGATATATTGAACTTACTGAAACTCACCAGCCAAATACAGTTCATAATATCACATCTAGGAATCTACCAGTACTTTCCGAAACTGTAGGGGAAAATATAAACAAACGTAAAAGCTTATGAGAGGTTAAACAATGGGCAGGCCACTACATATATTATGACAGACATTCAATTTTAACTATAGGTTATGCGTGATTTACAGGGTAGAAGAATGGTTCCCTAACATTATCTTTTTAATGAGCTGAATGCATCTCATTCAACCATCAGTTATAAATTCAATAGTAGGCTGTAGCTGAGAAAAATGGAAGTCTGTCACTGAGGCTTCCCCTTTCCCCATATGCCATTATAGATAACTTTTTATTGTAAGAGGAGAAGTTAAGTTTGGATAGTGAACTGAAGTAGAAATGACCATCTGGAATAGAATTTTCAGCTCTTCTTCTATTGGAACTTGCATTGCACAGAATAATAAGCTGCTAATAAGAAATGTACCACCTTGGGTCATTAGGATGGATAATATCCATAGGCTTTCATATAACTTTTTTGACAATTTGCTGACTGGTTTATTGTATATAAAATAAGTGCTTGAATTCCAGTTCTAACTTTTAATTGCTTTCTAATTTATCCTTATGCATGTTTATAGTTACTCAGTGTTAGATTCTATTGAGCTATAAATAAGGGAATTATGGCACACCATTGAAATAGTGGATACTATAGGCAAGATTTTAATCAAAGCTACCTCTGATTGATGAGTTTCCTTTTGTAATTTGTTCTACAGCCTGACTATTCTCATGATAAGTTAATAGCAGAACAAGTAACCATGGGAGGGAATGGAGTCTCTCCAAGGATGTTTTACAGACTAGGCTACATTAAGATCTGTAAAGTACTTGTGCTTCGTTGAGCTATTTGCAATCTTGAGCTTCAAGAATTTATAGCATCTTTTGGTTTGTGGGACACAACTATTAATTGTAGCTGTTTCCTGGAATCAGTTGAATGAAGCTGCTGTTCCTGATTTTACTACCGGTATGTCTCATATGGTTTTTATACTGATTAAGTAATGTTTTTGACAGTGGTGAAATCTACTTACCTTCTGTAACAGTTCGGAAATGCATGCTTTGCACACGCACACTTGCTCTGCTCGTGTGTGTGCACGCTCTTTCACCCGTGCTCTGCTTGCGTGCACGCCTTTTCACCCTCTGCGCATGAGCAGAACGCTTTGTGCATGTGCAGAGGGTTAAAAAAAAAGAAAATGGCAATGTCTGGGCAGGTGGGCGTAGCCTTGCGCTACCGCCACTACCGGGTCTCCGAACCATCAGCCGCCGCCGCCGCTACCGGTATGCCCGAAGCGGGCCGAACCGGTAGCATTTCACCCCTGGTTTTTGAGATAATGTAAGGTTTTGCTTCTTTTATTCTTAACAATTTTAAAAAATAGTTTAGCGATTAGCTTATTAATCTCACAATTAGTTAAAAGGAATGGCAATCATAAGTTATTCACTGGATGTACTTTCATTATGTTTTATTTCTATTGTCAGGACAGGAATAACGCAACAACTTATATTCTGTTTTCAATTATTTTTAAAAAGTAGTTATGTGAAATCTCAAGGCTAGTAGATATTAGGAACTGATTCAAATGCATGACAGGAAGAGGTTTGAACCTATATTTCCCTGACCCATTATAGCGCATCACAGTTTACCACTTTTTTGGCATTTTCTTGTCCTCAAAATCAGATAAGAGAACTCTTGTCAAAATCTCAGCATATGATAAATGCCAAGTTACTTAATTCAGAAAAATCCCCCAGCACCTTGTTTATGCCTTCCTGACATAAATTTATCGTGCCCATCGTTACAAGCTCACATGTGAAGTCTTGTATGCAGTTCTAGCTATGCAGTAGGCTCAAACATCAGAAAGGACTAGGGAGTTTTTAGTCCAAGGCAAGAAGCAAGTAGCTGTGAAGCCAAGAAATCATATGGCTCTTCAGTTTTATTAAATCCTCAGCTAAGGATTATACTATAATAGAACATAATGCAGAATACAATATAATAGAACAACAAGCTTATAGTGAGAGTTAACTTGGACTAGTTTCCTATACTGAGGTGCTTAAGATCTTATCCGTACTTTGTCCTGCCAGAGCTGTTTCTCTTATTCTGAGTATCTTTAGCTTCCTGACTTTGGAATTCTTCAGGGTCAGAAGCAGAATTTTGTGGCTAGCTTTATTTATTGATTCTCAGCCTTCTTCCAGGTCAAACTTTTCTTTGTTGAGTTCAACTTCTCTCCATACTAGGACTAACAGGTGCAGTGGACAGGCATATGAATGTGTTTGTGTGTGTGTGTGTGTGTGTGTGTGTGTGTGTGTGTGTGTGTGTGTGCATTCACCTCCACCCCACACACACATGGAAGGAAGGAAGGCGGGAGGGAGAGTGAGAGAGTGAGGGAGAGCAGAACCCATCCATTTACCAGAAGATACAATGGAGAAAGAAGAAAAAGACTAAGAACAAGTGGGTTAATAAAGCCAAAAACCAACAACTCAACCCAATGACATCTTACTGAATTAATTAGGCATAAATTTATGCCTAATTGGGCATAAAGAGTCTCATATGGTTAGGTCAAGGAACTGTAACGCTAGTACTTATGAGAATGGATCTAGGCTAATTGCTGGGAACTATTGTCCTTACTTTTAATTTGGATTTCTAAAATCCAAGAGAAAATTAATCTTTTAAAAGAAATAATAGCTTTCTATTTTGCAAAGCTGTTTTTCTACTTAATAGCGTATGTGCTTCATAATATTTTATCCTTATATTCTGTCTTTATTTCCTTCATATCTATATGTATATGTATGTCTATAAGTATATGTATGAATAACTTTTTGTTCTTTATAATTTTTATCTGTCCTTTTTTTCAAAAGCTATCCAATCAACTCTATCCAAACATGACTTTCTTCATTATCCCCATGTTTCAGCCTACGCACTCTTCTTTCATATATTTATTTTGCAACTATATATTTATTTTTTGGATCTATAATCACTCTCACAATAAACAAACCACTTCAATGTACATATTCAGAGCTGTCACTCACTTTCATTTGGCACCCATTCATTTTTTACACTACTTACTTTACCACACACACACTTCTTAAATACTCAATTCCCATTCATTTAAATTAAGTTTTTCCCATTTTTAACTTTTACTTCTTTTAATAAAATGGGCAGAAACAGGCTCTTATGCATATACATTTTAGCCATTTTGAGAAGCATTCATTCCTCACAGCTGTCTACATGTTCAATCAGAATAGCACATAATTAAATTTGTCTATACTTTTTCTTAGTTTCAGTAAATATTCTGCAAATATTTTATGCATCTGGTCAAGTTTTTTTTAAAAAAGTTTTGGTATAACCTGCAATTTTTCCTGTTATACCCAACAATATATTATACCCAACAATTATAGTTTTTGATAAATTAGTTTGCTCTTTGTTGAATAACCAACATTTACTGAGATACTGAGAATCTGTGACATTCTCAGCAAAAATAGAATTGTCTAAAAACAAAAATATATGTACATTCCTATTCCTAATAAACCTATGTATAATATCATCACAAGCATTCATTATATATTTATCCATCAACACATTAAGTAATCAAGAAAACCTCACACATCTTTATGTGCTCAGTGTTGGAGCTTTCCACTTATTCATGAATGTTTACTTTCAACACAAAGACTTATCACATTCATCAACCAACATTTGATAATTCAAGTCTATTCACTTTGTCTGCTGCATTTTCTGATTCAAGTTATTAAGCATACAGAGTAAAATGGAACCTGATAAAACCCATCCAAGAAGCTTCTTCAGCTCTGACTGGATGGTGAGGAATGGAAGGGTTTATACTCCTTGTAGAAAGAGTACTCTATTCCCCACCATCCAGTCAGAGCTGAAGAAGCTTCTTGGATGGGAAGTGAAACGTCTTCAAAGAAAAACCAGAAAGTCCAGTTGCCTCTTGAAAAAGCACCTTTGGGACAACCATGACCTGGATGACTGAGAATCTCCATAGATATGATAAAAGGTAACTTAGCCTCCAAAAGAAATGTGGGTGTGGTAATTGTGTCAGAAGGGACATCCATAGTTTCTTGGGCTGTAAAGGTGATGGGGAGGAGAAAGTTTCTTGCAAGATTCTATTAATATAACCTCACAATAAAGGATATTTAGTTCATCTGGGTGTGAGTCCTTTCTGGATTATCTCACAAGGCTGAAAACCAGGTGTGAAATCCAGCAGGTTCTGACAGGTTCCGGAGAACCAGTAGTGGAAATTTTGAGTAGTTCGGAGAACCGGCAAATACCACCTCGGGCTGGCCCCCGAGTGGGGTGGGAATGGGAATTTTGCAGTATCCTTCCCCTACCACGCCCACCAAGCCACGGCCACCAAGCCACACCACGGCCACCAAGTCATGCCCACAGAACCGGTAGTAAAAAAAATTGGATTTCACCACTGCTGAAAACTATTGGGAAATCATAACCAAATTTAATTTAAGAAAAAGTTTCAATTAAGACAATCAGTGCTGCAGTTGTAAATTGTCAAACAATAAAAATATTCATTGCTGTCAAAAATTAATCTGCAGTATGGATGAAATGTCACTTACATTTTATTTATTCACAAAGAGCAGTGTGTTGCTTGCACTTAGTTTCTCTGTGCATATAAATCCTCATTCCCTTCTCTCCTTGGTGGAAACCCTTTAACTGTAAACGTGAGCTGATTTGCCAGAAAAGGATTTTTTAAGTGTAATTCAGAAATCTTGAAGGAAAAACAAATATACTAAGTGAAGGCACTCAACACCAGATAAGAAGGAAGGGTGAATCTTTTTCTGTTCATATAGTCCAGATTCCTTACTCTTACTTGAGGTGGAATGTTAGCATGCTACAATATCCCTCTAAGATATACTGTAGCTTAATTTGAAGTTGGTAATGATCTCTCTCTCTCTCTCTCTCTCTCTCTCTCTCTCTCTCTCTCTCTCTCTCTCTCTCTCTCTCTCTCTCTCTCTCTCTCTCTCTCCCTCCCTCCCTCCCTCTCATTTTTTATTTCTGGTAGTTGCCGAATAATTCCCTGCAGTTTTCTTTGCAAGATTGCAGAAGTGGTGTGCCCTTTGCTACTTCCTAGGGCTGACAGTGAGTGATTGGCCCAAAGTCACCAGATGGTTTTATCTAAGACAGAGGTCTTCAAAGTTGGCAACTTTAAGACTTATGGTCTTCAACTCTCAGAATGCTGGCTGGAGAATTCTGGGAATTGAAGTCCACAAGTCTTAAAGTTGCCAAGTTTGGGGGACCCCTGATCTAAGACAACTCATCATCTGCCACTTTTAAGCCAAGTACCTTAACCACTATAGCAAACTGTCTCTCTATTCATTGATTATCAAATGTATTTCCTTTTTTTAACAATATACAGTAAGCAAGAAGGGTAGAAATAATATCTAAGTAAACTATCCTTCTATGAACCTTGCTTTAACTGTTGTAAAAATGGATCTGAAAATACCAAGAAATGGATCTAGAATAATTGACAGATCATTTTTTTTAAAGTAGAGCTATCTATGTGGAACAGGCTTCTGCTCTATATATTAGCACAGGAAAACTGTTTATGTTCAGTTGGCAACATGAAGCTGAATTCTCTTTAATGGGTGAATACATTTGCTTGCAGCAAAAGAAAAAAATGATATAACATCTGTCTTTAAAGTGTTTCTTTGGGGATTGGGCACTTTATTAAATGTGTCTGTTTGTGAGATATTGGTTTTCATTCCTTGCAGCTAACACTTCTGGATAGGTTAAATATATGTATTTCAGATTTTCTTCCAGGTTTTATTAAAACCCGTTTTCATTATAGAAAAACTCAAAAAAAGTAGAAAGCCTATTTTTGACATTTTTGGGACAATTTTACACAGGGACATGATTTCTTTCTTCTCTCTCCCTCTCTCTCTCCCCCTCCCTCTTCCCTCCCTCCCTTTTCTTTGCCTTTTATCCTGGCTTTGAAAGTTCACTGTTTTTGATGTTGTTGATGGTTAATAAATAACCATTAAACTATAGTGGACTGTGTGCTTTCTTTTATCTGGATATGCTGACTGGGAACATACTGGGTGCAAACTAAATTGGAAATTACCCAGAGCAATTTCCCAACATTTCCCTCCATGCCATTTAAACTGTTCCTGTCCTGTGCTTATGTGGGTCTGATTCTCAACCAGACTGTCACTATGCACAAGCGAAAAGCTGAATTGGATCTGAGAAATAGTTTTGATAGTCTATCAGTCCTAAGGGACATATTGAACTGGTACTGTACTGTAAGGATGGAAAAGTAACCTGCATGAAAAAAATGCAGTCGGAGTG
Organism: Diadophis punctatus similis; assembly: GCA_023053685.1. Taxonomy (NCBI): domain Eukaryota; kingdom Metazoa; phylum Chordata; class Lepidosauria; order Squamata; family Dipsadidae; genus Diadophis; species Diadophis punctatus. Next base: position 47,112,981 of record JALIGW010000002.1, on the reverse strand, counting down.
GAAGCAAGCAAGCAAACAAACACTTCTCTTTGTAGGAGAAGAAAAGGAATTTTTCACCTTTCTAATCTGCGTACAGCACATTTCTCCATGAAGTAGCAGATGACGTGGAATAAAACTCCATAGTTTTAGCACAGAGGAAAGCTGTTCTCCATGCAAGTCTAATCAGCTTCCTACCAGCTTCCCTTATTCAAATGAACTAAACATCAAATGATATTTGTAGTATAATCCAATTACTATTCTTCAATTTCTCCAACAGCCAGGGGGAAAAATAACTAACCATGGCAATTGTTTGGGTATATAGCTCTCTGACTTTGAAAAATTGGCTGCTTGCTCCCAAACAATGATCCTGAATTTACTCTTTAGCAATATCATACATCTATCATAATTTATCAGCCATTTATCCCTTAGCAATTATTTCCATTCAACTGGACTCTAAACTTGAAATAATTCAAAAAATGAATTTGTCCCTGAAGTTATTCAGTACTTGTATTTAACACATCCTTGGGTTTAACTCCTTGATGAAATGGGGGGAATGATAGTACTCATTTAGATAGTATAGGTATTCTCCATTCTTCATTCAGCAGTTATTTTCAGAAAATCATTTAAAAATCAAACATAGTTACATGGATTTTGGATAGTTATTTCCTCAATGAATATAGTTATATTTAAATGTTGACTTATTTTTAATATGCAACATTATTAACATAATATTAATATTAATTTAATATGCAAATTTCAAAATACATATCCAGTATTCCAAAATAAACAACATTTGGCATGGTTTTCTAAATCATAAATTGTAGCTGATGCTATGAATTCAATTGCATCTTAGCAGTGTCTGATTATTTTATGTAAAGACTTCTATGTCAGGTTTCTTTTACATTCCTATAATTCATAAACAGACTTGTTTACCAGATTCATAATTTAGCTTATCAACAGTAAGTCATATGTCCACTATCTAAAAAACTAAATACTTTTGATTTTTCTGCAAAAAAAAAAAGGCAGGGCATAATAGGGGTTTTTGTGTAGTATTGTCAAAAATCTGATGTCTTGCAAGGGCAGCAGCAATGAAGAATGACAATTGTATGTCCTACAAGTATAATATAACTGGGATGTGAGAGAGAGAGAGAGAGAGAGAGAGAGAGAGAGAGAGAGAGAGAGAGAGAGAGAGAGAGAGAGAGAGAGAGAGAGAGAGAGAGAGAGAGAGAGAGAGAATCTAGTTAGTTATGTAGTTCTCACTCTTAAATATATCTAGTAAGAGAAATCTAAAATAAATATTGTTGTTCTAAAACAACCCGATTTCTACAATTTTGCTCATGTCACTTATGGTTTATTCTACTTCAAGAGCATTGTATCTAACCAAATATGTCCAGTCTTATACAAATGAATATTCTTCATAGTGGGTGGAACTATCAGCCAGGATGGGTAATGACCTCGCCCAATCAGATAGGACTGAGTCTGCAAATTAAAATATTGGTGGGGGGACTTCTGCCTCTCTCCCCAGTTACTGACTCAGTCTCAGTCTGGACAGACATGGTCATCATCCATCCTAGGCCTAATACTATCAATCCACTTCTATTCATCGCAGTGAGTTATTCTACAAACAATTACCATCTTGTGGGCTCTGACTCTTCAAGAGGAGCAATAAGGGACCTTAGGCCTGCTCCAGTCCCAAGGGACTGAGGGAAAATTTGGGGTTCCATCCCCCTGCACTGTCCCCTCACTATAACGACACATAAAGGAGACACTGCGCTCCACCTGCCCCCTGCAAATCTCACTTTTGCCAGCTGTCCAGGCATGGAGGGGCAGTCCAAGCGCTGTGGGAGCACTTCAAAAACTCTTGCTCCAGCATAGCAGTCTAGGCCTGTGAATGAGAAAATAGGAAAAGCAGATAATTGGAAGCTTTTGCCTACATCTTCTTAGAGCTAACTAAAGAGAGGATATAGATGGTGTACACTCTGTCTGTTTCCACCACAACAACGCAAAGGCCCAGTTCACACAGCCAACTTCCCAGCAGCTCAAAGAATGTTATGATTCAAATAACTCATTTCCCATATTCCAAACCACCCTCTGCCCCCCACAAACACACCAAAGAAAGAATATTTTGACAAGAAAGAAAAAAACCATCGAGTCACGGAGGCAGTCACCTCTAATTTATACTAAGTCTAAAATCTATTGTGGAAATAATACTTTATGTGGCAAAACGAGGTGAGGGGGTCACGTTTACTAGGTTGGAATCTTTTTATTTCCCACAGAGCTGAATAGCTCTGTGTTCTCTTTCTCTTCTAAGTTCAAGTTCATGCCTTCAAAGGCCAATGTACATCTATGAGGACTCTATTCAGCGAATGTGCTGTTTTATCAAAGAAAAAAAGCCTGGTTGCCTACAGATGTCCTACCTCAACAGTGCTTACATCTACTGTGTGAATTATTTTCTTGTGTGACTCCTTTTGTCCAGCAAACTTTGAGACAGTTCTCTTCAATGTATCTGACTTGAAATGCTCACGCAAAGTGGCTTTCTAGCCTGTTGCAATTAATGTTCTGTGTTGAATTTACAGGTGAAAAGTTTTAGAAATTAATGGCTCAAGGACAGAACAGTTTCATAGAAGGCTGAAATTAAAAGCTGCTGATGGTATAAAAGTCCAGCTCCAAGACTATGGCTCATCTTTATAGTTAATGTTTTGATAAATCTCATTTACTATTAAAAGTTAAGTACAGTTAAAGTTAAAGCTATATATAGAAACATGCAATTAAAAAAAAGGTTAAAAAGAAAAACCTCCAAAATACAATAGCAACCTTAAATTAAACTAAATTCAAAAACAGAAAGCATGAATTAAAACCCAGATTAAAATGGTTCTGAAAAAGCATCAGATTAGCCTTTCCGGTATTGAATTATTGAGGTATTTGATGAAAATAAAATATTTTTTATTTGGTGGAGTAACCAAGAGAAATATCTCTCAAAATTAATTTTTTCTTAGTATATGTTTTATTTTCTAAGTAAGCCTATCTGGGATGAAGCAAATGACCCCATCCATGAGTGTTTTACAATATGGGAGCAAGGATGGGAAGTTAAAAAAAAATCGAGATAATGTGGCTGTTACCAAGCAAATGAAGCCTTGCCATTACTTTACATCAGCAGGTAGAGTCACTTTGGTGAGATGGGCAGCATAGTAGAATGAATGAATGAATGAATGAATGAATGAATGAATGAATGAATGAATGAATGAATGAATGAATAAGCAAGCAAGCAAGCAAGCAAGCAAGCAAGCAAGCAAGCAAGCAAGCAAGCAAGCAAGCAAGCAAGCAAGCAAGCAAGCAAGCGGAGAAAAGTGTTCATTTATGCTTTTTCATTGATCAGGTTTACCAACAGAGTAAGCTGGGTTCTGTAAGCTGGATTTATTTAATAGGTGGGACCTAGATCATGCCAACATTGTCTGATCTTGTTATGTGGATATAATTGGAAATAGGTGGCCCCTTAAATATCCGGGCTTTATAGCAGCAGTTGGCATCTTGAATTATATCAGAAAGCCAACAAACAATCATTTTACCTCACCAAATAGTGATGTTGCATGGGTATACAAGGATGTGTCAATGGTTCTCTGGACTACTCTGGACTCAATGGTTCTCTGGACAAGATATCATTTTCTGTAGTGTTTAAGAACAGCTCCATATAGATGGTATTCCAAAGAATACCATCTATATGGAGATAACCAAGACTTGAATGGCCATGAACAGGCCCTCCCTATTTAAGACTGGTGCATAAAGAGCACACCATTAGATTTGTGCACAGGCTCGCCAAATCAAAGCTTGCATCTTCTCTTTGAGCAGGAATTATGAATCTGGAATGATTCCCATGGATTCAGTGATACAGTAGCATTTTATCTGATCCCAAGAGTCCAACGTCATACACAGGTCTCACAACTGCCTGTCTGTGGAGCAGAGCCTCTGAAACCCTAGAGTCATTTGGATGAAAGTAGCCATTCCACCATCCTTATTCCTATGTCACAACTAGTGCCACATTCATGTTTGTTAAACATGTTAGATCAGCCCTCTCCTTTCTGAAGAGAGATTATATGAGAAGTATAGGCTTAATATTAAGCAGCAATAGCTGGAGACCAGGGCCACAAAGTGTCCAATTCCAGGCTCTAAAACTGAATTGAATGGCTAGAAGATAGAATTGGTATTAAACATAATTATGTCTTCCTCTTGAGGAGCCTGCCTACTATTTCCTGCTATAATTTCTTTTGCCCATAAGACAGAGATGTTCTGCCTGCCCCATCCCTCCCCTTGAACTTACTTTTCCAATCCTGTGCCATTTCCCATCATATTCAAGGTCTCTTTACAACCACATGATATTACAGCTCATCAGCTAGCTGGCCTACAGACATCCTCCAAGCTGCTCTCACCTAATTCAGTAGACCCTCAGTTCCTGTCAGACCATCCATTTCCTTCTATAGATACCCACCTATTCGTTTTTGAAATCCATTCTTCCCAGGAACATCAAGACCAGGGATAAAGAATCCCCAACGTCTGAACCCATGAACCCTGATGGAACACACTGAGCATCACCAGCTCTCTCTTGGAAAGAATCAGGTAGTTTCTGTCTGCCCTATCCAGTCATAGAACAGCATCCATATCCATCCAACCACAGTTCAAGTTCTCCTTGTCCAATCATTCTATAGCTACAGAAGTTATGCCAAGAGTGCTACACAAAAAAGTGAATAAAACCATGAATGTTCCCCTATTATGGTGTCGAAAATGAGAGAGAAGAGGATGACCACAAGTCTTCAGCTTGTTGGTAATAGAAGAGAAGAAAGAAGAGGGAGCAGGATTAAGCCAACTTCACTGTTGGCTTTACTCTTTAGTATTACCATCATTCTCTGCTCTGGGAAGGCCAGGCACATCTGAGCAGCTCTCACCACTGCAATATTGCTCTAGTTTCCACTGCTACCACTTCTTATGTGCTGCTGTTATGTATGTAGATTGCATTGGGAAAAATGAATTTCAAGCCATTAAGAAACAAGAAAGGGGAAAATGAACTCAAAGAAAGTAACAATTAGAAGCTTTTCTTCCCAAACATTTTAGTCCGCTAAATGATCTAATATCAAGGAAAATATTAAGGCAAAGGGCAGTTTGAACAGTTGTAAAGCTGGTGATTGTTCTTGTTCACAATGCTCTTTTTTCCCCACATACGTCCTTTCTGAGCTACTATTTCAGTTGCGAATACCAGAAACATAATGGTAAGAATGGAGCAGTAAATAATATTAATGTCTGGCTATATGGAAAATTTGGAAGTTGAGGTGCTAAGAATCAGCTCCACAATATTATTTTGAAAAATATCCCTTTTTGAATAAAAATAATATAAAATAGGCATTTTCTTGCATTCAACCTCTTCTTCCGTCTCCTCCGTCTTCCCAATTTCTTATTCCTCAGTCATCAAAACTGGACAAATGAACTTTCTCAACTGTATTTTTCCCACTTTCATTGCATTTTCCTTACCTTTTCTCAGTTTTTACCCTTTCATTTCTAAGATCCCCTCTGGTGTATCATGTGAAAGGTGAAAGTAAAGAGAATTTGGTTTCTGCTTCTTTTTTTGACTCCTACAAGGTTCACAATCCCAGATGGTAATCAGCAATTCTCCTTTGTTTTCCAGCAAAGCCCTTGCAATCACACTTTCTTCTAAAGGCCATCCTCCAGAGACCTGTCTAAGATACTTATGAGCAGTCAAGCCTGCCTGAGAGGGTGATAAGGTGAGCAGCTGTGATAATGGATTAGAAAATGGCAGGACCAGTCATGAAATATTGCAGAGCTTTAAGCCGTGCTTGGACTGTACTGTTTTTATTAAATCTAATTGTTTTTGTAATCCTGGGTGGGCAGCTGCTACTTTTAAGAAATCTTATTCTTTATTGGTTTGCTTATTGAAAAGTCTCTGGCCCTGAGTTATCCACAGCCAATCAAGATGGAGTTGACATACTTAACCTGTGATTTTAGAAAGAATGACTCATAAAAACCAACTCTTTGAAAAAGAATTTCCATTTTCTGTATTTTTGTTCAGTCTAAGCCAAACAAGCAAAAGACAGATGATTGTCAAATTAATATTTCTCAGTGACTTTTCTGCATCTTTTAAGCAATGCCTAAATATATAATAAACATTGCTGTTTCTAACTCACGCATACATATATACAAGGTGAACCTTATCCAGTTTCACTAGTTTCTTTCATATTTTAATCAAACTGTATCTCAAAACTGTTTCAAAGGATAAAATAGCACAAATGAATATTCAGTAGGTGCAACAGAAGCAGCATGCAAAGTATCGTAAGGCTTTTGATATGGATCAGGCAAGTTGGCTGAGCAATTAAAGCCCTTTAACACTTTATCAGATGAGCCCACCCATCTTAACTGTGATGCTTCTTGTGTGGCACTCAAAATTAAAAGCAATGAGCTTTCTACAGTCAGAGCATGATAGACTCAACTAAAACCCGGTACATTAAAGACTTGTTTAAAAGGCAGGGACAGAGACTGGAATCATTGATCTATTCGAGAAGCCACTGGTGTGGATATAGCAAGTACATCTTAACGTCCAAATCCACACAACCGAGCAAGATTAAAGAAGCAAGAACTAGAAATATTTCAGTAAAATATCTTTAATGCTATTAATGGGTAAATACAACAGAATCTTGGCATGCTAGAGGAATTTCCCAGCTTCTTTGTTAGTGACTTAATTAAGTCTCTTGAGATTTGAAATGCTTCTTCCAAGGTTCTCTTGACCTTGACTAAGTTGCTGATTTTGAGGTAAGCTAGCAACCGACTCAACAGCTATCTCTTGATTCATGATGTTTATGTTCTCTTTCACTCCTTTCCCTATCTCTACACAATCTCTCACACTTAAGTACAATTCCCAAACCTGCCACTTTTGTTCAGCAGTTTTCCTTAACTTGGTAGACATTGCCAAGATTGCTATCTAATACACCCTGGAGTACTCATGGTTAAAGAACTGTTGCAAGATATATATCATGCATATAGACTCTATGGACAGGTAGTCCTTGACTTACAACAGCATTTGGGACCAGAATTTCCATCACTAAGCTATGTGGTTGTAAAGCACAACTGTGTCACTTAGTGATGGGACTCCTTCCCTGCAATCCAGGTTGCTGTTGTTAAATAAATCCCATTATCATTCAATGAGGCAATTTCCTGCTGACTTTGAGAACCTGTGGAGAAGCTGGCAGAAAATTGCAAATCCCAGGCTGGTAGTCCAGCATTTTCACCATTACATCAAACTGTTTCTCAGAGTTATTAATGAAGTACTTAATTTAATTCATGAAGGATTTAAAATGACATATAATTATTTTTCAGTTGACAATTGAATTATTGAAAATAAATTCTTAATTGGAATAGATTATAATATTTAATGGTGATTACTAATGAATATCATTAATAGATCTGAGTAGAAGAAAGAAAAATTGAGGACTTTCACTGTATTCCAGACCTTACTTGTGTTTGGAAGTATGCCCTTGAAAACATTATTCAAGTGTGTTCAACCTTTTGCCACCAAAATCTTGGCCAGTCCTGTCACATAAATTTTGGGATTTCAAATCTATCTTGACTCCTGGCAATTGCCCAGACAAGTCTCTGAAGAGATTTTTTTTGTGCAACATTTTTGGAAGTAGTTTGCTGGTTTTTACAAAAATAGAACTTTTCAGAATTATTTTATAAGTATGAAAGTTACAATTTATACTCTGGTATTAAATCAGAACGCTATAGGTTTTCAATGTATGTGAGATTTTTTAAAAGAATATTATTTCAGGTTAAGGAATTCCTCTGTAGGTTTATTTCTCAGATATTTGTAGATATTTTTATTTCAAACTCAGATTACACAGGATGGTCCTATAAATGGGTTAATTTCATTAAGCATATATTTTTTTTATAATATTAAATAAAATATTGATTAGTATGTGAGTATATTGAATGCATATATTCTATACAACCATAGATTTAAATTTCAGGGTCCATCAAGTTTCTTTATTCTGTTTGTTGAAATGCATATTTCTGATGTCAGTGAGCATTCAGCCCCAAACTTTGACTACTCTCTCCAGAAAAAACAAGGTAAAAGTTATTCAAATGAGGTCTCATTCCAGATTTTGTCTTAACTTCTGGTTATTTCCACTTTAGCTTTGGATAATGATTCTTACCACCTTAGTTGAAAGCATTGCTGGGAATCACACTGGAAAATTTAATACAGATTGACATTTAGATTGCTTAAATATCTGAATGACTTCTATGCCCTTTGGTTAAAGTTAACTCTTTGATAGGCTCATGAGAGACATATATCACTTAGTTGTCACCTCTGACCCTTAGAATATTTTCTTGGCTGTGATCCTGAATTATTTTCCATGCTTCATTAAAACATGTGCCCTAACAGATGTAACAGATGGCAAGGAAATATGTTTCCTTTCCCTGTGGACAGTGGACATTTTTCTTTCCTGTTGTTGTTTGTTTGGGGGTTCTCCCCCCCCTCCTATAAGACTGGAAGTTGAGAAGAGCTGGTATTCAACAGTTCAAGAGAGCAGAAACCAGAAGAGGAGAAGTCAAAATTAAGAACAGCAAAGCATGAGAATAAAAAGAAGCAGTTTGCTAGTACATCAGATTCTACCTTTTGAAGAGGCTAATCCATATAGGCACTTTGTGACAGTACAAGAAGAAAAACAGTATCTTTTATTTCCAGCACATGTGACCTCTATCCTCTTGACCTTTTCGGTCTACTACATTTCAGAGTCTTTGCCTCTGGTTTCAGACATTTTGTATTTTGGTTTGGGTTGTGTTTTTTTTTCCTTCCCCTTTCTTGCTCTCTTTTTTCTCTGTGATGTTTCAGGGAATACGCTTTTGATACATTTTGATCTCCTCTTTTCTTGGTGACCTCAGCTACACTGGTGAGCAGGCTACAGGGGATGTACCATCCATTATTTATGAAAAACCCTTATATCATTTTAGAACTCTCTTACTCTTTTGTGAAATGATTTCGGCTTGTCTTTATTTCTACCTTATTTACTTCAAATAGTTACCTGAGACATTTCTGAAGACAGAAGTTATTGTAATTGGCTGTAATAAGCAACCTGTTGCATGTTTGCCATTCTTGGTCACTTGTTCATCTTTAATTTAATTTGCATCAAAATAATGAATGTATTCATATCCCATATAAGTGTAGTCTACAACACTTATATGCCCAAAATATTTCAAAGTGGAAAACATATTTAATAAAATAAAATAATAAGGCAAGGCAAATGGTTAGTCCCTTTAAGATCACCAAATGTGGTTATACTTCTGTGTTTTTTTCCTGAAATCCAGAAAGGTTTTAGATAAAAAATATCAAAATATTGTAAGATCTTGAAAACCGTCCCACTTGAAAACCATCACAGATCTTTGGTTAGACCCCTTGCAATTTGCATACCGAGCAAACAGATCAACAGATGATGCTATTAATATGGCTCTGCACTACACCCTACAACATCTTGAATCTCCAAAGACCTACGCAAGGGTCCTCTTTGTAGACTTGAGTTCAGCATTCAATACCATCATTCCAGACATTCTTCTAAGCTAAACCAGCTAGCAGTACCTGAACACACTTGTAAGTGGATCATAAGCTTCCTAACAGACAGGAAGCAGCAGGTGAAGCTAAGCAGAATCACACCAGATACTTGTACAATTAGCACAGCGGTCCCCAAAAGGTTTTATCATATCGCAAGATCTAAAATGGACACCTAATATCAAAAACGTCATAAAAAAAGCACAAGAAAGGATGTTCTTTCTGCGCCAACTCAGAAAACTCAAACTGCCCAAGGAGCTGCTGATACAGTTCTACAGAGGAATTATTGAGTCTGTCATCTGCACCTCTATAACTGTCTGGTTTGGTTCTGCAACCCCACAAGACAGACACAGACTTCAGAGGATTATCAGAACTGCAGAAAAAACAATTACTACCAACCTGCCTTCCATTGAGGACCTGTATACTGCACGAGTCAAAAAGAGGGCCGTGAAAATATTTAGTGACCCCTCGCATCCTGGACATAAACTGTTTCAACTCCTACCCTCAAAACGACACTATAGAGCACTGCACACCAGAACAACTAGACACAAGAACAGTTTTTCCCCCGAACGCCATCACTCTGCTAAACAAATAATTCCCTCAACACTGTCAAACTATTTACTAAGTCTGCACTAGTATTAATCTTCTCATTGTTCCCATCACCCATCTCCTCCCACTAATGACTGCATGACTGTAACTTTGTTGCTTGTATCCTTACGATTTATATTGACTGTTTCCTAGTATGATTTGATTGCTTATTTGTATCCTATGACTATCATTAAGTGTTGTACCTTATGATTCTTGAAGAATGTATATTTTCTTTTATGTACATTGAGAGCATATGCACCAAGACAAATTCCTTGTGTGTCCAATCACACTTGGCCAATAAAGAATTCTATTCTATTCTATTCTATTCTATTCTATTCTATTCTATTCTATTCTATTCTATTCTATTCTATTCTATTCTATTCTAGTCTAGTCTAGTCTAGTCTAGTCTAGTCTAGTCTAGTCTAGTCTAGTCTATTCTAGTCTATTCTAGTCTACTCTACTCTACTCTACTCTACTCTACTCTACTCTACTCTACTCTACTCTACTCTACTCTACTCTACTCTACTCTACTCTACTCTACTCTACTCTACTCTATTGTCTCAGCAATGAGATTGCTGCAATTTCATGATTTCCCCATTTAAAAATTACCATACTTCCTTTTCTTTTTTGGTACCTGAACTAACATATAAGATTACATTTAGGCCTATCTTACTGCTCCCCTAGTTTTTAATAATAAAACACAAAAGAAAAAAGAAAGTTGTCAAAATTGGATCTTGGAAATACTTTCCAATTCACTTTGTTAAGTAATTAAGGGTCATAGAGGATTCTCTGTTGTTGGTTGTTTTATATATACAATACAGATACACCACTGTAGCATATCAGCAAATATTTCCATAATTTTTAGCTGACAAGATGAGACAACAATGTGTGAGATTTCACCATTCAGAATCTGCCTGTTAAAATACCATATTATTCTACACAAAAGATTACCTTTATCCACCAAAGTACATACCACAAGATAGAACTTCTCAACATTTTCAGAAATGCGTAATATAATGTCTTACTCTTATAGTTGCTGCAATAGACAGATATTGCTTATCATCACATGTGCTGAAAACTCCCTTTGAAGAAGCAGTAGCTAGCTCAGTTTAAGGATCTATTTTGCTTTGTTTCTGACAAGGGAACATAATGCACTCTTTTTGTCTGAAATAAATCATTTAATCTAGTTATATAATGTTTGTGAGCTTCTGCTTTAAAAAGTTCTTCAGTACAGGATTAAATGTTTGGAGAACTGTGATTTACTGCTATACCTGGTTGGTGTAAGGGATGATTGCAGTTTAACAAAATCTTACTTTAGATAATCCTTGAAAATCATAACTTCTTAAATTGATTATCTCAACCACTAATTTACTAGTATTTTCCATGTTTTCCACAGATTTTTTATTGCTTTATTTTATAACAGTACTGTAAAGCAGTTTGAGATATGTATTTTATATAAACATTTTAATAAATAATAAATACATTTTAATAAATATATTCACTGGTACCATTTGAGTAGTGCTTACAAATTATTAAATTATTCAAACTTCATTGAAAAAATGTTTTTTCTAAAATCAATGGGAGTCTTTCTGAATATGGGTGCTTAGGTTTGAATGGCTCTCTGATATTAATTTAAGTACCACATGCAACTGCAGCTCTGTATAAACCTACATTTATATAAAAGAATATAGTCACATTTTCTGACAGCCATATTAACCATATTTTTCTGCAGTGTGAGTTTTATGGAGTATTTTGCTCCTAGATAATCAAAACCTTAGATAGCCTACCTGTGTATGTTAGCCAATAGTATTTAGAAGAGACAAATCCTTTGAAATTACATATACAAATGCAACATTCTGAGCCTGAAAGATAAAGCTTTGGTATTGTTGATCAAGGCTTTTAACTGTATGTGTTTTAACAGTTTGATTTTATGCTTATTTTTATTGTAGGCCACCTAGACAGCTATATAAATGTGATAAATAAAATAAAAATAAAACAGAAGTTTAGACCTGACAACAGAATAGATTCTTCACTTAATTAAAAGTGTATTGTCAGATGGTATTTGATTGTTCCAATTTTTATGATCTGGTTTTGGACTGTAATAAAATATTTATTCTTCGATATCAACAATTGCCATTTTAAAATGACTTCGTTGGAAAATTGTTTTTTATATATCATTGAGAAGTTAATAATAAACAAAGGCTAAAGATCAAATTCATTTTAATCTACTTTAGCACCTAAGAAATTAATAGATTTTGGTAACTTAATGTACATGAGTCAAATGAGCATCAGCATTCTCATTAGTTGTAATTATATTAACATAATATGATCCCTTTTTCCCAACAGCTTGCATTAAGTGAAGTACAACTTGTAAAATTATATTCATATCATTTTCTAGTTTTCATTTTTATGTGACTTTTGTATGTGTATGCCATATTAATGGATCCACGTGCTTGTAGTTTTGGTGCTAATATTGTTGGTAGGACCAACTTTAATTATGAATTTCTTCTCTTAAATACATTTTCTTAACCCAACGGCCATCTTTAGAGCTACAATGGGTCTGAAGTCTGTTCCAACCAGTGGTGGTCCTGGCCCCATAAACAAAAATATATGGTGACTGAACATAGACAAACGACATGGGAGGTGAGTAGAATTGTAAAAACTTTTCATCAAATTTTAGTGTAAAAATTGGTGTCAAATTCAGAATTAGCATGACAAAATAACCTAAAATGGGCCATTTGTGTGAAAAGAATGTCGATATTTTATTTTAAATTCGTATGGAATTATTGCGATAAAGATATTATAATAGGACTTTGTGCATTAACAGATTAATTTATTTCCCTTCTCTCCAAATTTGAAGGCCCTTCATGAGAAAATTAAAATAAATATTTGTTGCAGTCTAGTGCTTTAAATCTTGAGTTACGTTTTGGTGGTCCATTGCCATGGTCTGTGGCCACAAAAGATATTTAAAGGGGGTTTGTGGTGAAGAAAAGCTTGAGAACCACTGCTATAGGGGGATATAAGTTATAACAGAATAACAGAACAGAACAGAACAGAATAACAGAGTTAGAATGGACCTTGGAGGTCTTCTAATCTAGCTCAAGCAGGAAACCCTATACCATTTCAGACTAATGGTTGTCCAATCTCTTCTTAAAAACCTTCACTGTTGAGCACCCCAACTTCTGGAGCACTGATTAATTGTTTTAACTGTCAGGAAATTTCTCCTTAGTTCTAGGTTGGTTGTCTTCTTGATTAGTTTCCACCCATTGCTTCTTGACCTACCTTTTGATGCTTTGGATAATAGATTGAGCCCCTCTTCTAAGTGGCAACCCTTAGATATTTGAACACTGTTATCATGCTACCTTAGTCCTTCTTTTCATTAAACTAGTATCAAATATCTTCAACCATTTTTTGAGTTTTAGCCTCCAGTCCCCTAATCATTTTTGTTACTCTTCTCTGCACTCTTTCTAGAGCCTTAACATCTTTTTTTATATTGTGGTGACCAAAACTGGATGAAATATTCCAAATGTGGTCTTTCCAAGGCATTATAAAGTGGTACTAATATTTCACATGATCACTCTATTAATGTAGCTGAGAATTGTGTTGGCTTTTTTTTTGGCAGCACACTTCTGGCTCTTATTTAAGTGATTTTCCACTAGGACTCCAAGATCCATCTTGCATTAACTACTATTGAAAAAGGTACCACCTATTCTAAGTGAGAGAAGTATGCCAGTGGAGCCAGTGTCCTAAAGAAGGCTTCATTTGCTGGATTATGTAAAAATGTTTTAATTTTCATTTCTGCACAGAGCAGAATGTTTGACTCAATGACCTAAGTGATACCCTCCAATGTTATCATTCTAGGAAGATAACGTGGCATATGTTGAAGTTCATGGTCTTACTAAATTTGCTCAACTAAGCAGTTTTAATATTCAAATTATATTTCAACCCAATTAATTGGCTGTCTTCCATTTTCTTGTAGTAATAATGGTCAAGCAACTTAATACGAAGGAGAATGTGAAATGAAATGAATGCATGAAGACCTGCCCAAAGTTTTGCACTTCTTTCAAAGAAGTTATGCCTATCCTTGGGAACAATTCCAAGCCATTCCATATATCGATGTTCCAGAAGTTTGAATAAACTACCATCAATGTTTTATCTAAAAACCATAGAGGTTGTAGTCTTCAAAAAATCCAACTTTCCCTAAATCTCTTTAGGAAAACTTAAATCTATGTACTTAACAACTTTTCCCAAACTAGTCCCTTCAAATTTAATTAATTATATTCCATCACCCCCATAAGCTTAATGCAGGGGTTTTTATATGTGTATGTTTTTAAGGGGAAATTGTTTTCAAATATCTGGAGGGCAAGCAACATTGTCTAATGATGTCATAAATTTCAGTATAAAATCTGAAGTACCTTTTGGATACTGTCCCCTTTGTGTTTTAGAAGGTTCCTGGAAAAATTTGATAACCTATAAGCTAAATGATACATGTATAAATAATCACTTACCTCTTAAAAGGCAATATGAGATTTGGAAGAAAGAAAAGTCTGTGAAAAGTTTTCATTCATTTGATGTGTGTTTACAGGGACTGAATACATAATAGGATTTTAGTGAATACTTTAGTTGCAAGCTTCTATCCTTTATGTTTAGCCCTGATATTTGATTTCAGGCAATAGTTGCTGTTAAATTTTTATTGCTTTGTTCCAACAGTAGATGTGGGTTGGTTTTTCATTTAATTTTAATTGTACTCTATATCTCAATTTGTTATTTTTTCCCCAAGAATTACATGTAAAGTGAATTCTAGCAAGGATTTCAGATCCCCTATTCTGTTCTCAGCTGCTATATAATTTGGGTACCTACTGTGTTGTCTTATCTTATTTATTTTTATGGCTTGATCCTTCTTACTACCCAGGAGTCTAAATGCAGCAATAGGAACTAAACAAATCATGCCATCATTTTTCAGAAAAGAAGAGGGAGGCAATCATTTTAGTTGCATGATGCTATAATAAATAATGAGATTCATTCTTTTAAATCTTTCCTTATACCCTGCAGAGTAAAATGGATTTTTTTAATGGCATGGTATAAAAAGGGCAATTTTGTTTGCAGAATGATGATTTGATTATCATATATTTCCCATATGATCTATGTGCTGAAACAACTTACAAACCAATTTCCATGACCATCAACTACTAAAACAGTTTGAACAAAAAGTTTTTATTTGGATTGATGGATACAGAAGAGAAAATAATGCATATATGAATGGGTTTTCCTTAAAATGAGAGAAGAATTAAAACAAGGACAAAAAAAAATGTAGTCCTTTTAACATCTCTTACCATTAATACATTGATGTGAAAATTATTCAAACAGAACTATTTGCTCTCAAGTTCTATACAACAGACATCTCTCTCTCTCTCTCTCTCTCTCTCTCTCTCTCTCTCTCTCTCTCTCTCTCTCTCTCTCTCTCTCTCTCTCTCTCTCTTTCTCTCTCTCTCCCTCCCTCCCCCTCCCCCTCCCCCCTCCCTCCCTCCCTCCCTCCCTCCCTCTCTCTCTCTCTCTCTCTCTCTCTCTCTCTCTCTCTCTCTCTCTCACACACACACACACACACACACACACACACACACACACACACACACACACACTAGAGAATTGGAAACAGAGCAGCAGGAATGATCCCTGCTTCCTGCTTCTTCACTTCTGTGTGGGTGAAAAAACAGTGGCTGTACTGAACCACAACTTTCAGGATTTTTAATAATCAGCCAGTTGTCTTTCCAATGGCTTTCTAATGGGATTGTAAGTGCTTTGGAGTAGAGAGAGAGAAGATTATGTATGCTGCTCTAAACATTGACTAAATAATGAATCCAATCCTCAATATTTGGTCCATTCAGCTAGACATGTTGGCCATCCTGCACTGCTGTGTGTTTTTAAACAATTAGCTCCCTTCCCGAAAACAAAAAAAACACACATTGATACATAATTGATTCAGAAATATTATTTGAATTCAATAGGATGTTGAACTGAAACAGGGCGTTGTTACTTACCTGAACGCCCATTCTCTTAGGGTGGAGCTAGCCTCCAAGATTGGGAAGACACATTCCATCAGCCAATCAGGACTGAGTCTGACACCATATAAAAGCTGTCCTCCTGTCATACTCCCCCTCTGGAGACGAAGGACTAGGTCAGACCCATAGTGTACTCCCCAGTGAACTCTACCATAATAAATATATACAAGTATCAGGGAGGGACTTGGAGGCTAGCTCCACCCTACGAGAATGGGCGTTCAGGTAAGTAACAACGCCCTTTCTCCATAGTGGGTGGAGCTAGCCTCCAAGATTGGGACATGCCCAAGCAGTAACGTCCCTAGGGAGGGTTGCAGAACACCCTGTCTCTGTCCTCTGGCGTCAGTGCCATTAATAGAACGTGCCGGCCAAAGTCAGCATCAGCCGCTGCCAAGATGTCCACCTTGCAGTGACGAATAAACGGCACGGAGAGGACCAGGTTGCTGCCCGACACCCCTCTTTGATAGAAGCACGGGTAGACCATGCAGCAGTTGTAGTGGCACTTCGAGTGGAGTGTGCCATCAGGTGAGGCGGCCTAGACAGGTCACGATGAGCATAAGCTGCAGCGATGACCTCGCGGAGCCATCTCCCGATTAGTACCGACGAGGCCTTCTTCCTCATGGAGGACTGCCGGAAACAAACAACGAGAGACTCAGAACGACGAAACTCCGCCGTGTGTTGGATGTAGATCTCCAGTGCACGGCTAACATCGATGGTCTGCCATCGTTGCTGATCTGAAGCAGCAGGATCGCCCCCGAAGGAGTGTAGCACAAGTTATTGTGCCCGGTGGAAATACGTATTTACTTTAGGGACGAATGTGGGATCCAGGCGTAACATGAACCTGAATGGGTAGAATACCCAGAGGTCCGCACGGACTGGCAGGGCCACCAACACTGACATCCGACGGCGGACATGATCGCGACTAAAAGGGGCCACTTGTATGTTAGTAGCTGCAGAGACGCCGAGCGTAACGGTTCGTAGGGTTCTTGTGTGAGTGACAAAAGCACCTTCTGCAGGTCCCATGTAGGATATCGATGGACAACCGGAGGTCGGAGTTGAGAGGCCACCCGCAGGACGCGTTGCACCAATGGGTGAGCTGAAAGAGTCAGCGAGGCATGGCAGGTCAGTACGGTGGACAGCGCCGCCACTTGACGACGTAGGGTGCTGGGTGCCAGTGTCTTGTCCAGACCGGCTTGCACAGACTGAAGACTGTTGATGATTGAAAGGTCCACCGGACACAACGATGCTGAAGAACACCAAGTGCATAAGGCCAGCCACTTGGTCTCATAGATCCGAGCAGTGGAAGCCCGCCGAGAGGATAGGAGGGTGCGGACGATGTTGTCGGGAACCCCACGATGGACAAGGGTGCGCTGCTCAAGTGCCAGGCAGCCAGTTGGTACCAGTGCGGGTCCGGGTGCCCCCTGACCCCTGGGAGAGTGACGACTCTGTCGGCGGGATCCGCCAGTGTGGACTAACTGACAGAAATTGGAGGTCCGCCAACCAGGCCCTCCTGGGCCCGTGGGGCGCCAGGAGAATCACCTCCGCCTCCTCGATCAGGATCTTGTGGATCACGCGAGGTATGAGGACCAGGGGGGAATGCATAGAGCAGGCCCCTCGGCCAAGGACAACGAAGGGCGTCTGTCCCTTCTGCTCCGTAGCACTGGTAGTGGCAGAAGTAGCAGGGGAGCTGCGCATTCTGCGGGGTGGTGAATAAGTCAATGAGCAGACTTCCGAACTGCTCCACCAGTACCTGGAAGAGGTCCCGGTGAAGGCTCCATTCCGCCGAATGCACCTCGTTGCGGCTGAGCCAATCTGCCATCTGTTGCGGCTGAGCCAATCTGCCATTCTGCACGCAAAGACAGGAGGTGCCGCTCCGCCCCAAGACCCAGCAGAATGAGCCGGCCAGACAGCAGTTGTTGAAAATGCTGGAGACCCAGAAACGCCGCCTTCAGCTCCAGGAGGTTGATGTAGTCGGAGCTCTCTGCTTCGGACCAGGTGCCTTGTGCTACGTGCGACATGGTGTGGGCACCCCACCCCCTGTAGGCTGGCGTCGGTCATCAGGGTGACTCTCGGCTGCTCGAGGAAACAGGTGCCCCTGGAAAGCGCCTCGGATCGCCACCACTGGAGGGAACGAAGAACCTAGTTCGGGAGTTGTACCTTGACCGAGGAGTTGCTCCGGCCTGCCCGCTGAGCAGGTAAGAGAGACCATTGGAGGCCTCTGGCAAGCAATTGTGCCCAAAGTGGTACGTGGATGGCCGAAATCATTTTCCCCAACAGGGATGATAAGAGACTCAATGGGACCCTGGATTGTCCCATGACCTGTTGGGAGAGGGCGGCCAAGCTGTCCTGCCTCTCCTGAGAGAGATACACCTTGCGCTCCAGAGAGTCAACAATGGCGTCCGGATGCGTAATTCTGGTAGCTGGCGTGAGGTGGCTTTTTTCAAAGTTTACAGGAAAGCCATGGTATTGTACGGTTTCTATAGTCAAGCTGAGATCCGACTCCGCCCACGATGACGTGGACGCCTGAACGAGAATACCATCCAGGTAGCATTGGAGCTGGACCGGGACAGACCAGAGATGTGCCGTCAGTGCTGTTAAGATCTTAGTAATGGCCCGAGGAGCCAAGGACAGGCCAAACGGGAGAGCGGCATATTGATAATGGTCGTCTAGATAGCATGAATGAAGGAATTTTGATGGGCCGGCCGAATTGGGACATGGAGGTAGGCCGTCGTGAGGTCAATGGAGGACATGAAGTTCCCTTTGCGAATACCGTCCAGTATTGACTGCAACGTTTGCTTTTTAAACTATTTATAGATGAAGAATTTGTTAAGACGCTTTAGGTCTAGGACGGCTCTCCACCCACCCGAGGATGTCTCGATGAGGAACAAATTGGAATCGAATCCCTGCCCCCGCTGGTCTCCGGCACCCGTTGTAAGGCCTGAATTTCCAGCTGGTGCGGGATAGCGGCCTGCACCAGTGACCGTTTCTGGGGATGGGGGGACCGGGGACACCTCAGGAAAAATCCCGGGGGGGTTGTAGATGAATTCTAAAGCGAGGTCAGATGACACGGTCTCGTGGACCCAAGCACCTATGTGTAGCGGCGGAAGGGGCGACCGCCTGCCCCTGTAAAGGGCATTTATTGGACTGGTCGCCCCGCTGCCAATCCCGCCCCTGGTTCTGCCTGCCACCGGTCCTGGACCGGTTTGGGTTGTAACGAGGCATCCGGAAGGGACGGCAGGTGTGGAGGAAGTGGGAGTTGCCGCGGCTGCTGGCTAGTTAGGACCCTTTCGTGTGCAATTGGACAGCACTTTCTGCTTGTCTTTGGATTCCACCAAACAAGGGTCTAGGGCCGCACCAAAAAGGGACCGACCCTGGACAGGGGCAATGGCTAGCCACCACTTGTGGCGAGCGTCGGCCGGCCAATTCCGCAGCCAGTGCATACGACATGCCACCATGGAAGAGCCCATGGCCCTAGCGGCAAAGCGTGTTGGCTGCAGGGTGGCATCAGACGTAAATTGGGACACTGCCAGGGGCTTGTTGGTGTCCTGTCTGGCGGGAACATCCGACGAGGGCAGGTGGTCTTGCAATGCCTGCAGCCAGCGGATGGATGTCCGGCAGAAAATTGAGGTGGAGGTGGATGCCTTCATGGTCCAGGTGGCCGCCTGGTATGTGTGTAGGATCGCCTGCTCCATGCTCCGGTCCGCTGGTCGCAAGAGCTCGTCGCTATCGCCGAGTGGAGGAATACAGCGCCTTGATAGGCGGATCCACCGGTAGCGTGGGGAGATGTTGCACGAGACCCAGTGCCACATTGAAGAATTTTTTGTCCAAGGTGGACGGCTGGGGTCCCAAGGAAGGGGCTTGCCACTGTTTGAGAACCGATTCCCCAAACAGTTTGGGAGCCGGGATCACTTCAGCCTGCGCGGTGGTCTCTTCGAAGAGAGGGTCATTGGCCTCTGCTTTCGCCAGCGTGGGGGTGGGCGCAATCTTGGCGGCCGCCTTTGCCTTATGGAGGAGGGACTTGCATAAGCCCGGGTGAAGAGCCCTGTGGATGTTGGGGGGGCGTCATCAGAGGGCATGCCAAGGTGTAGTTCCTTGTCCTCCAATCCCAGGGCCGACCTGGGGGAGTCCGGCTGGATATCCACACTCTGGTCCAACGGTGTGACCGAGGCCAAGGAGGGTGGGTCTTGGGGTCGTGGAGGATGGGAGGCAGCCGCAGAAGAGATGGAAGGGAGGGACGCTGCCACAGGCTGCAGATCTGCCGCAATGCCCCCCTTCATGGCGGCCTGGATCATGGCCTGCACTTCAGGGCTCTGGAACTGGGCCAGATCTGATGTGGAGGGAATGACCCTGGGTGCAGTTCCCTCCAGGCATGGATCCACCCAGATGCCGCAGGTACCCAGACAGAGGTCAGGGTTGTCCAGTGAAAGAGCCCCCAAGAAGCACCTGGATTGAGATACCTGGAAGCCCCCAGGATCCCTAGGGCTGAGGTGGAAGGGAAGGCCGGAGGGCATGGTTTGTCCACCCAGGGGGGAGGCCTTATCGGTGGCCTTGGTACCTGTCTGGTCTCACCCTGGCCACCTTTCTTGCCCTCGCCCCCTGTAGCCTGTCGGAAGGGGGATCCATCTCTATGCGAAGGGGGAGTGTAGGTGAGGCCCTCGCCCTCCCCTCCAAGGCCAGCACGTCCTTATGAGGCATTTTTGCTTTATTTCTGGACGGCTTCTCGGCCATGTCGGAGGGCAACCAGGAAGTCAGGGGCGAGCTCAGAAGAGACAGGCAGGGCTTGTGAGCATGCTCAGTGAGATCGTGCCGGAATGGGAGCCTCTGCTCGGTGCCGGGACACTGTCGCTGTCTCTTGCATGGCGAGGCGGCAAGAGGGACTAGCTGGGGGGCGGGGAATCCCCTCTGCCCCGGATGGATTGCCGGCTGCGTCCGGATGCCTCCCTGCAAGCCGCGATGGCCAGGAAGGCTGTGGCGGCAGCGCAGCCGAGCGTGACCCAGCTGGAGGGCGGGGGAAACCTCTCCGCCCTCCTGGTGATGTCAGGGCACGGATCGGGGCTTCTGCGCTTGCGCGCGAGGGCTTCATAGCCAGCCGGAGGGCGGGAGAATCCTCTCCGCCCTCCCGGTGACGTCAGGGCATGGATCGGGGCTTCTGCGCTTGCGCGCGAGGCTTCATAGCCAGCCGGAGGGCGGGGGAAGCCCTCAGTGACGTTGCGACCTCTCCTGCCCCCACCGCCGCTCCAACGAAGAAGACGTCACAGGTGGGCAGCGCGCCTGCGTGGGCGGATTCCCGCCAGGCAGATGAGAGGCGGGACGTCAGTTGAAGGAATCTGCAATGCTAGGCCTCAGAAATGGTGTGCAAGGCCTCGAGTGGCTGAGCCGCCCTGGCCGGTGGTCACTCAAGCGCTAGGCTTCTGTGACTTGGAGAACCCGGATAGCTGGATGGGCCAGGCCGCTTGGGGGAAAAAAGGGCAGAGGCCCACCAGACTGGCAGCCAGCCAGGTGGTAGTGGGCCGGGCTGTAGCCCTTGTACACACACCCCGACGTTAGATGACAGGCAGTTGAAGTAAACACTCACAGGAACGATGAAGGAGATCAATTTTTTCAAAAGATGGTAGAGTAGTCAGAAAAACTGCAAAACTGGGGATACACAAGTCCAAGCCTAGGACTGAGTCGAAAGAGGGGGAGTATGACAGGAAGACAGCTTTTATATGGTGTCAGACTCAGTCCTGATTGGCTGATGGAATGTGTCTTCCCAATCTTGGAGGCTAGCTCCACCCACTATGGAGAACAGTATGTTCTTGTTTAGAAGAGAATTAAGACACTGAAATATGTAGTTTCCTTGATGGTTTTGGTTCTTTTCTGCAGACATTTCATTACCCAAACTATGGTAATGCTAGCACCGATGATGTTACATAGTTCAGGTAGTGAAACCTCTGCAAAAAACAACCAAGCTTAGAAAGCACAAATAACTCCTCATTTCAACCCTGAGCTACAAATATTTTCCTTTATTGGTACAGAAATATGTTTACAAATATCATTATCTATTAGGGACAATGACAACAGCCAAAAATTGCTATATAACTTCATATAGTTATCAATAAATATATCCTTTTCATGTTCATTCCTTTACCATTAAGAAATCGTTTAAGAATAATAGTGTTAATAAATTTAAAATTTAATAGCTGGAGTAGTGAAGGATTGGACAATGACTAAGAATACACAGTTATAATTAATTGGTTGAAGAAAGCTGACCACAGCATCAGGGAATCTGAGCTGTGATTGGTTGCTGTGAGTGAAAATGGGGAACTTCCTTGTTTCCCACCCTTTTTTCTGTGTGTGCTGTCTGTGATTTACCTCATGATGTTCCTGCTATGTTGATTTACCTGATTATGATCCTGTTTGCCTATCTTATTTGCTTTTAATATATAAATATATTTATTTATATAAAATTGGTTCATGTCTCTTACTCCATTTTGACACCAGCTGTCAATTCCCTGACAAATAGTTTATTTATTTCCTGAGGCTTCTATCTACTAGGACTGAAGATAAAGAACCAATATCTATCAAAATCTTGTTCAAGTACAGTTCCTAGGATTTTCATAATTACCCAATTGTAATAATAGACTTTTGAATAGACTTGCTCTGTATCAGAGGTAATGGGGTCTTTTAGGCACCTATCTAATATGGAAATAAATATGGAAGTCATGTTTAACATTAAATATTCCCCTTTATCTGTTCTGGGAATAATATGCTTATTATTTACATTGTGCCACATACAGTTCATGTACTTGGTTTCTAATATATGCCCTCTAATATTTGGCAGACAGACCAGAAGACCTATTGCTGTACTGTGGAATCTGAGATAGCTCTGCAGTAATGTCGTTCCAGAAACCCATTGTAAAAGCTCTCTTCAGAAAAAGTGACTTTGCATCAATGTAGTGATTCTCAAAGTCATATTGCCATTTGTAGGCCATAACATTGCAAACTTTAAAGTCAGGGATTCCCAACGCAGCACTTCTAACTTAAAAAAAAAGATTTTGAACTTGTAATCTGTCATAAGAATCAAAAACCCTAAGTGACAAGAAGCCTTTATGGCAAAGGCTGGAAAACTTTATTTATTTATTCATTCACTTTATATCTCATTTTTACGTGCCTCTAGGTGGCTTTAAGAGAGGCTCAAAGCTCAGGGAGGAATAATTGGTATCCTATTTAAACTATGATTTAAGCCTGCATTTAGTAGCACAAAGCTTTCTTCTTCTTCTTCATTTAAAACCAATTCTAACCTTATAGACTCATGCCTTCCATTTCATACTTAGATTTGGATCCATATAATTTTTACTTTTAAGGAGGAAAAATATGCAATCCAAAGTGCGGTGAACATATTGAAGGAGAGGATAACTTTGAAATTGGTTAAGTTTGTCCAATTTTAATTTTCAGCTTCCCTTATCTAAATTTGAAAACTTCCATTAAGGAATAGCAGGCTGCTCTGTGACAGCTGTATCCTCCTTTTCCCTGCTGATATATTTAGTGGTAGTGAAGGTATGATTCACAATGAAGAAGTCAACAAAGGTGAAAAATATAAATATGGTGGAATCATGAGTTTTAAGTGCATTTGAAAGTTCAGGTTCAGAGGACACAATGCTAGAGGTCTTTATTTCCCCCCTTTTTTTCACTTTGGCAGAGTTCAATCATTCTGTCCACTAATTCAGACACATACCTCTTTGTAGATAGAGGGTAAACTCTGCTGTTTAGCTAACTCCTAGGGATTCAGAGGATTGGTTTGTTTGTTACTGCGTCAATCATACCTCCACCTCCTCTTTCCCCCAGAAATGAATGCCTTCTTATAAACCTCAAACACACTATTTTTCCAAGGCTAAGTTTTCAAATTGTATTTATTTTTCATTTACAATTCTTTATCTCTTTTCCTCTTCCTTTCTTATTTTTCTTTCACCAAAAATAAACAAAAATAAACTCACAGACTGTCTTATAAGACATGCAATGTAAGAAAAAGGAGATGGAGAAGAAATTGAAATAAAAATTTGTTTTAAACAAATAAACATTTTGCTTATTTCTTCCAAGAGGGGAAGTTAAAAAGTGAATCATATCTAGCTGGCTTGTCTTCTCACATCTCCACTAAAGACCAGGGGTGATTCAACCATCCTCCACAATTCCCCCCCCCCCAAGGGATTCCAGTTACCAAGTGTCACCTTTAAAAAATGTGGTGAGGGGAACAGAAAAAAAATTAATAGTACAAAAGAATATTGTTGGACTCTAAAATTGGTCTTGAAAATATCAACATTTTCAGAAGACTATCAATAGGCTATAAATTGGGTCTAATTACAGGACCCTTATGATTCTCTGGTTACAACAATTTAAGAACTGAAGTTAGCCTCCTGGCATAATTCAAAATACTAGTAATACCAGTAATGAATAGGCACCAGGATTCTCGAAAAAGGAATTTTCCCTTGCAATCTTGCCTGAGTTTTGAGATTTTTATGAAATATCCTTTTTAAAAAGCCCTGGAATTTGTTTGGTGGAAAAAATGAGCAATGTCCTAAGTAGCATTCATAGGTATTGGGATTCCTTGGTAAGACAGAGAAGGCTAAATTCATTTGTTCATACTGACACAAAGAGAAGCAACGATATATTATTCAAACAGACATTGTATTTAATATGGTTTTCTGTGGCATTCTTTTGTATTTATTTTGTTTTTAATTAACAAAAGTATTAATATATTCTTGTTAGTCACCCAAAGTTAAATAATAAAAAATAGTAATAATTTATTACAATGGCTACAATGCTCAGGGCCTGGTAACTTACGAGACTGTCTGCTACCACATACCTCCCAACGACTGGTTAGAGCCCACAGAGTCAGTCTCCTCCAGGTCCCGTCAGCTAAACAGTGTCAGCTGCAGTGGTGGGTTCCTACCAGTGCGGTCCACTCTATAGCACCGATAGTGGCCCACTGGTGACATCACAGTACCGGTGCGGTCGGTTGCCGGTGCCTGGGCGTCGCCATTTTTTTATTATTTAATTTTTTTAAAAAAATTCTTCTGCGCATGCCCAGAAGCCGAGTTTCCGGCACTGCTCATGCGCTGCCTTCCTACCCCACAGTGAGTCCAAGCAGGGGAGGATGGCTGAGGGAGCATGTGAGATGCTGAAAGAATGGGCGGTAGGAGCTATCTCCATTCCCCTCCCTTCAGCAGTCCGAGAAGCCACGAACGGCCGGTGATGATCTTAGGCATTTTTGCACATTTGAGGCTTCTCGAGCTGCTAAGAGGAGGGGGAATGGGCAGCAGGACCTATCTCAGTTCCCCTCCCTTCAGCAGTCCAAGAAGCCACGCCCACCCGGTCACATGGCTGGCAAGCCACACCCACAAAATAAGCCATGCCCACAGAGTGGTAGTAAAAATATTAGGAACCCGCCCCTGGTCAGCTGGTGGGCCCTTGAGGGAGGGCCTTCTCTGTAGTGGCACCCACTCTCTGGAACCAACTGCCTCCCGAGATTCGTATCACCCCCACCCTTCTGGCCTTCCGCAAAGCCTTGAAAACCTGGCTCTTCTGACAGACTTGGGACCATTGACCTCAGTACAATTCAGATGAGGTCGGCCCATGAATGCTAGGATGATTGTGTTTCTCTATTGTATTTTTAATTGTGATTTTATCTTTTTTATCCTGTTATTTATGTTTCTTTCTGATATGAGCCGCCCCGAGTCTCTCGGGAGTGAAACGGCCTAGAAATGTAAATAAATAAATAAATAAATAAATAAATAAATAAATAAATAAATAAATAAATAAATAAATAAATAAATAAATAAATAAATAAATAAATAAATAAATAAATAAATATTAAATTTATATGCTGCCTGATTCCCTGTGACTCTAAGCTGCTTAACATTGGTAGCCATCTAAATTTTCAAATTGTTTTTAACAACAACAACAACAACAACAACAGCAACAACAACAACAACAACAACAACAACAACAACAACAACAATAACAATAACAATAACAATAACAATAACAATAATAATAATAATAATAATAATAATAATAATAATAATAATAATAATAATAATAATAATAATAATAATAATAATTGCTTTGTGGCCACCTATTGCTTCTCTGCCTAATGTATCCCACAGGAATTGGTGGGAAGATGAGAGTAGTAAGCACCATGTATGCTATTTTGGAAGAAGGTCAGAAAATAAATCTAACAAATATTTAAGTAAACACAATATAATTGTAGCTTTAATTATCTTAGTGCTAATACTAGCTGTTTTGGACATCATTTTGATACTGAGATATAAAAACAATTAATAAATACCTTTTTACTTGTGAAAATTCTGAAAACAGTTTGAAAATCAAATAATATATTTTTACATTATTGGATCAATCTTTTTGTCTGATCAATTATCAATGCACAGGATCATATGTGTACATAAATAAAATATGCAATCATATATTTGAACATATCAAGGTTTTCTTTTTTGGGATGTTGCCTTCGGCATGCATTTTTAGTGTTGTTTGGGTTGTTGTTGTTGTTGTTTGCATTTGAGTCATTCTTGACACCTAGTAATTGCTTGGGCAAGTCCATGCTGTTTTCTAGTCATCTTTGGATTGGTTTGTCACTGCCTTTTTCCTATGGCTGAGAGAAAGTGATTGGCCATATGTCATCCAGCTGGTTTTATACCTAAGGCAAGCCTAGAATTCATGGTTTCTCAGTTTCTAGCCCATGACTTTAACCACTATAACAAACTGGAAAAAGATGTTTATGAACAAATTTGCAACACTCAGCACTTGTTCCAAGTCCAGAATTAAATTAGAAGTTTTCTCTATTAAATCAGGAATGTAATAAAGTTCCAACAGAAGAGAATATCTGTAACTCAGGTTTAACTCTCCAGCTGCTGTGGCCTAGAGGTGGAGCTCTTGCCTCACAATCAGGAGGTTGTGAGTTCGATCCTAGGTAGAGGCAGATATAGGGTCTCCTGCTTGGGCAGGGGGTTGGACTAGATGACCTGTAAGGTCCCTTCCAACTCTGTTAATCTGATCTGAACTGTGATCAGTGCTCTCTGATCTTGGCGTTGTTGTTGTTTTTTAATTCAATGTGAGTGAGTGTGAGGTCTTCTCTCAGTGATGATGTTAGCTAGTTGGATAATGAAATGTCTACAAGCAAGCTCAGAAAGCACAGAGATTTCCACAATGCAATGAAGGTCAGATTATTCAGGAGTGAAAAGGAATGACATGGAGGAAATTTAGTATGCTTTTACTACAATGCACTAAAATGGATAATTGAAGTTGCTGCCCTCCCAATCTCATTTGCAATGAGACATTTAAAGAAGGGTAATTGAAGATGACCTTAGGCAGATACATACAGTATTTGTCAAGTCTCACTGAAAAAATGTTTGATTAGAGTTGACTGATGTGGATGGAGGGCAAATTTATGAATACATTTTGGCAGTTTTTGGAAATATTGTGAAAGGGCATCATACAGTTCACAAGGAACAATGGGGAGAAAATCAAAACTTTCTAATTAGAGAGATGATGGAAACTTTCTTCTCCTGTCCAGCAATTCATGGAGCAGCATATAGATGAAACACAACAGGCATCACAAGGAAATGTGGAATGTTAATACAGTAGATGAATTCTGCTGGATACTGATTAAAATGTAAACATTTTTCAGCACTACAGTAATTTGAAAGTACATTTGAATGAGCATATGTATATTAAATATTAAATAATTAGGACTAATTTTGTACAAATAGCTCTTTTGCATTGATATTTTGTCTAAAGGGCCAATTGCAAATTAGGAGATCCATTTACACAAATATTCCTGAATTTGTTCATATAACACAGACAAATGTTATCTGTAACAAATGTTGTAACCACAGTGCCCCAGTTGCAATGAAATTCATCCATATGCAGCTGTTTAGGTTTAAATAATAAAAAAGCAGAAGAGTTCTTTAATAAGTGGCTTTCTTGGTTTAATTCTAGACTTTATATGAGTTTGAGATTGGTTCTAGGCAGCTGTGTCTGTCATTTCAGTGCTTACGTTTAAAATTACTACTCAGCTGTTAGAGGGTGCTTGCAGTCATCGTCAGCTGTGTCAAAAGGATTAGAATGCATCCAGCTTTCTTAAGTCTATTGTAGTGGAAATACTGCAGGAATGTCAATATGAAGCCCATGAAGCAGGTGGGAAGAATACTCATAGAGCTGGACTCAGAAGACATCCAACTGGTAAAGGCAGCAAATAGAAGAAATCTGAAAGGAGACGAGAAGATCTTATTTCTGCTTATTGAATAAATAAATTATTGAGGACATTTCTTGGACATAAATGTGATAGAGTCTAACCTCCCACTCGATGGGTAATAGAGCTCAAAAAGAAGACATTGGGTAAAGTGATATTTATTCTAAAGGAAGTTCCATATTAGTTTAACATTGATTTTGTAGCTTGATATTTGTTAAAATTTTACATGTTATTCTTGAATTTGTACTGAGTTCTAAAGGATCAGTTATGAGGGAAACATAGCGCTGTACCCAAGCATTTCATATTGATGTAGTTTTTGAAGAAGAAATTCAGAACAAAAACCACCAATGCTTCAGCAGAATGGATGCTAATAAATCATCTAATTTATCACTAGATAAATTCTAGTCCAACTCTGTTCATTTGTCCCTGAATTCCACCCAGATCAATGAATTAAAATGCATTAATATAATATAATCAACAAACGTTATTTTTAAACCATGCTTTGAAAACATTTGAAGTAAAATATGTTATCTTGTAAACACTAAATGGAATAATTAAAAATCAGATTAATGTACTTTTTCTCAATGCAGTCTGCACTTACTTTAATTGAATTTGGTCTGCTATGGGACAACCTAAGGCAACTGGTTGATGAAAACAGCAGTTTGCCTTTATTTTCTTCATCATATTTTCAGGCTGCCACTTAGAACAACTCTTGCAATATGCAGATTAAAACATAAAAGCTCAGTACATTAATTAAAATAATGAAAAAAGGGAGAGATGGCCAAATAGGAAAACAGCAGACACAGTGACAGCAAAATCACCCTTTCATGGATCCGCACCAAGCCTTAGCCTGGGAAACGAGTCAGACCTTTGAGGCTTGTCTTCAAAACACCAGAGGTCAGACTGGCTCTTTGGAAGACTGCCCTTCTAGAAGCCAAGTGCTATTATATAGATGGCATTTTCCTAAGTCCCATCAGATAATGTTGTTTTAATAAGGTAGATGGGACCTTGCTTCGTAGATGGTAAATTTGTCAAATATTACAGGATTGGCAGACAGCAAAACAGCAAGACAGTCTCTCAAAAAAGAAGGTCTAAATATCATGTAGGTATTTAAAGGTGACAACCAGCATCTTGCACTGTATCCTGAAGCCCAGCAGTAACCAGTTCAGCTTGAACAGCAGAGATATTAAATGTAGATATCATGGTGTGTCCATAACTATTCATGCTGAATGATCCTCAGGGCAATCCCTTGTAGAGCACATTGCAGTAATCCAGATGAAAGTTGACTAAGATATAAGTGTCCTTAATTATGAAAAAGTTGCTTGTGTAATATAATTCACACTCAGTCAAAGCTGTCTGTATGTTTCAGTATTGTAAACTTTCAAAGTGTCATTTATTTGATATGCCTTCTGGTATTTCTTCCAAATAATTTGTTCTACTATGTTGATGCTTTTACCTCCAGGACCGCATCCTACCTCATACCTCCCTTCGACCGGTCAGGTTCCACAGAGATGGTCTCCTCCAGGTCCCGTCAACCAAACAATGTCAGCTGGCGGGGCCTAGGGGAAGAGCCTTCTCTGTGGGGGCTCCCATTCTCTGGAACCAAGTCCCCCCAGAGATCCGAATTATCCCCACTTTGCTGGCCTTCCGAAAAGCTATTAAGACATGGCTCTTCCTGCAGGCGGGGTGATTTGAGACCATTTAATACCTTAGGTCTCCCCCTTGTATGTATGGTTTGTATGTTTTTTAAATCTCTTAAACTATTATTAATTTTACTAATATTGTTTTTATAGTTGTTCTTAACCTGTTGTATGCCACCCTGAGTCCCCAGGGAGTAGGGCGGCATATAAGAACACTAAAATAAAATAAATAAAATAAATATTTAGTTGAGAATAGTTGCTTAAAAGATGCTCTATTTTGGAGAGTTTACTAGTAAATTAATGTAAACCAAGCACTTATCAATGTTTGAGGAACAGAAAGCTGGGGGTTTTTTGTCATAGAAAATCTCCCCCCACCCCAATTCTACAGGTATTGGCTTTCACATTAAGAATTTTTTTAAAAAAAATCAAGACTCTATTCTTTTTATAGATGAGGAATTCCCATAACATTATTGAAGTACAGCAATGCCTTTCCCTTTGCACATACGTGCTGTCTGTGATTGTTGGGCTTAAAGTCTGCAGGCCAGTGTTCAAGTGGACCACCAAGAACAATGGTGTCTTTGAGTATCATAACATTAGCTGGTGAGTCATTGACCTGTGTATGTTTTTCTTTTCCTTGACTCTTCTGTAACCTTCCTATCACAAGTTCTGGTTCAGACTGACTGTGGCCTTAGGCAACTATATGTCTGGAATTTCTTCAGCAGTTTGAAGCAACACAGCTTGAATTAATGTACAAGTGGTGTTGCATAGCAGTGCTTTAATCTGGGGATTTATTCAGCTGGATAGCTACAGTGGTCATTATTTTTAACTGTGCTATATAGGCTTCCTATGTACTTGTATGCATTTTTAATCATTTCTTCAGAAAAGGATGTTAAGTAGTGTTTTACTGATATGATTTATATTGAATTACTAATGTTACATATTGTTTCAGCTACCATTAAGTCAGAAAGGTATAACGTAGGACAGCTGCATTTAATGAATGACTTAAATTTTATGTTAGGATGTAATAGGGGAAAAATTGATGTAGATCCTGCTCTATCTCCTTAGAATTCAGTGTGGCTCATGAAAACAAACAACCTCAATATATTTTTCATTCATCTTGCCTTTTAACTCTAAAGAAGATTACACAACACATGAGCAACTAAAATAAAAGTGGGTTGCCATAGTTCACTTATAATATTAAGACATATTGTTTTAACTTAATGGTGGCTTGTTCAATGAACTGTGGTTTGAATGATCTATGGTAAGAATTGAATTTCTTGAAGCAATCTAATTTCTTGAAACAAATGTTTACCAAGTAACCGATATTTCGTAAAAGAAAATAAAGCATTAATAGATGGGAAAGAACACAAGAGAAGACTATCTATTTGTTAAAATTAAACAGAAACTGATTAATATATGGAGGAGCTGGAAATCACATTCCAACCTTTAATTGGGTGGGATTAGTTACTTTTCCTCACAAGATTGTTCATAGAAAAGAAGAATAGAATCACCATAAAAGTGACCTTGAGTCTGGAGAAAAAGCAGGACATAACCTTAATAAGCAACCTTTGCATAAGAAGCAATAAGACATTGTATGTGAGATCCAGTGTAATTTATTACTTAATAGTTTTGTGTACATATGTTGTGAATTAATATTCAGCCATGCAAACTAAGAAAAGGTACTTAAAGCCAAACAGAGTTACTGCAAAACTCTGCATTCAGAAAACCAATTGATCAACCCATGTAATTGAGAAAACTGGAACTATAATAGCAAATATTCACCAACAATCAAGGAATTGTGGGTCTTGAAACTATTAATCTTGACAAACAAACATTTAAATAATGATAATACGGGTACCAAATATCTTCAAGAGTAAAACAAAAGTCAATCAATCCTAGAAGACTGAAGAAATATAACTCATGATAAACTCATATAAAGGAACTTTAAATTGAAGACTAAAACTGACTACTTGAATATTATGTCCAATTCTGGACAGGTTTGATGAGGGATTCAAACAAATTAAAACAGGGTTAGAGAAGGGGAGAAACACTGAGCTTATCTTACTAGATATGCCCTAATTCTGACTCTGAGCAATCCAAAACTAATATGGAGACTCTACAGTGTTGGAGAATTATGATGATCCTTAAAATCCTGTCAGCTCCATACTAGCAGGGAAGAAGTCTAAAGGACAAATATGTTGCTGACTTTCTCATTACTTGTAATAACAAAAATAAGAAA
Source organism: Diadophis punctatus similis (assembly GCA_023053685.1). Classification (NCBI taxonomy): domain Eukaryota; kingdom Metazoa; phylum Chordata; class Lepidosauria; order Squamata; family Dipsadidae; genus Diadophis; species Diadophis punctatus. Next base: position 47,080,631 of record JALIGW010000002.1, on the reverse strand, counting down.
AACTATTTAGTTCAACCAAATAGCTGATATGGGCTCTCCTCATGATCAGGAGGTTGGAGAAAAGCTGGCTAATGGTATTTTGGGACTTTCTAACACTCTAAGCAGACATCCTGAAATGCTGGCAGATGGTCAGAATAGTTTCTAAGGGGTGATCTAAATTTGATTGGAGACAATGAATTGCATACATAAAAGTAAAGTATTCTTCAAGTTATGCTCAAATCCTGATAACTATAAGACTCACTTTCATCCAGTTTATTTAGCAACTGCATGGACGTGATTTGTCACAATCATCTTCTAAGATTTTTTTCACACATACACACCCATTTAACCTATAACCTTGAAATTTCTGTGTCAATTGCCTAACTGTAAAGCATGATCAAGGAAACAAGATTTGAACAGCCTCATCAAATTTAATGCCAGGAAAAAAGAAGTGACTTACAAAGTCTCCGAAATTAGATACCATAGCTATACTCCAGTCCTCATTTCGAGTGAGTAGATTAAGGTGTAATTTCTGTTGAGGAGTTTGATATTTTGCATAGATTACCAATTAGAGAGACTGACATCTCACTTAAGAAATGAGACTGAAATGTACATTTGCTTCTTCTCTGTCCTGTTTTAAAAGCCTCTCTTTAATATCTTAGTCAGAATTTATTTGCAATGTGGTTTCCTATACACTTATTAAATAAATCTGACATAGCATACATTAGGTGAGCATATATTACATAGAACTGGACCCTCCCTTACAAAACAAGAAACATACCGTATTTTTCGGTGTATAAGACACACCTTTCCCCCCCCCCAAAATAGGCTGAAAATTTGGGTGCGTCTTATACTCCGAATGTAGCTTTTACTAAGCTTTTTTTCAGCCCTAATGAGGTGCTAATGAGTGAAGCGATCTTCCGTGCTTTGCTAGCTAAGTGATCTTCCATTTGCCTGCTTTTTTCAATGCTGCTCTCTCTGACAATCAGCTGGGCTTCTGGGCTTTAGAAGCCTTTTTTGAGCCCTAACAAAGTGCTAACCAGTGAACCGATTTTTCCGTGTTTTGCTAGCGAAGCGATCTTCCCTTTGCCTGCTTTTCTCATTGTTTCGCTCTCTGAAAAGAGAGAGAAGTGAAGTGTTTTAGAAACTGTTTTTTATCCCCAACCAGTGGATAAAAAGCAAGCACGTGTGCTCAAAACCAGCAAACTAATGTGCTGAAGCTGGTCAGACTAAAGACTAGGCAGATTAAATTTTTCCTATTTTCCTCCCCAAAAACTAAGTTGCGTCTTATACTCTGGTGCGTCTTATACTCCAAAAAATACAGTATTTCTTTGCAGGATCCAATCTGGGTCAGTCACTGGGACCAGAAGTTTAGTCTTCAAAGTTTTCGGACTCATGCTGGAGCCCATCCTCAAGAAGTTTTGTCTTACACTTGTTAGACACACCAATAAACACTGTGGCAAGTTAATTGTGAAGTGGTTTGACTTTTCTCTATAAATAAGTGGAATATTTCTCTGAATATATTATTTATTCTTAATAGGTTTACTGAGCAGACTTAAACCTGTAGATATAGCTAAATGTTCCACCTGGTGAAACCCGGTTGAATGACAGGAAGTATTTTTTCGGGAGTCATTTTTTTATGATCTTTCCTAAAAAATGTTCCTGGTTGTCTCTGAGACATGAAGGACAGAAGGCATCCCTTCTCATAGCGTTTCCTGTTGTTTACCAACCTCATGTCTACCTTCTAAGTTCGAAATAGGAGTTTCTATAAAGGGGTCGGGTCAAAAAATCAACCATGCGATTCAAGTCTGTCCCAGGGTTTTTTTTTGTGTGTGTGTGCAATGCAGTGAAAAGGGGCAAGACTTCAACATTGTGAAGTCACAAGGTTGAGAGTTTTTTTTAAAAAAAAAACTTCTGATTTTAATCTAATGTATTGATATTTAAGAAATGAAATACAATGTATAATATGTATAAGACAGAATATACGGTACATTACTATTATTAGCAAGGATAAGTATTTTTATATTTTTTTCCTATTCTGTTGCCATCTTTTGCATAAATAACCTACACTGTAATAAAAAAAATTAATAATGCACATAATGCAATGTTTTATTTCGCATAATTCTTATATAAATGAAAAGTATCTTACATTAAAATCTGACTAAATGATTTAAGGGAACCTTTTTCATATTGTATAAAGAATACTACAAAGACAAGGCATCAATATGTAAATACGTTTTAGAGAAAGCTATGCAGCATAGCATTGCCCAGTTTCTCTTTCATTAAACAAAATTCAGTGTAACTAGCTGTCATTAATTCAATGTTAGGGAGGAGAAAATATAAGACTACATCTTACCAATGTTCTGATATTTCTCAGTCTACCACTGCCCAGCTGTTTCTCTCAAAGACACAATAACATTTTGCTGTGCAAATAGGTATGTATTATTTTAACTACTTACACTCTTACATTTTTATGCGTTTTTGTTCACTTTCTATTTTTATTTTGATTTGCTGACAAGAATTGCCACATACTATTGTAAAGGAGTCCCTGAATATTTTACTCCACTTGTTGTTGCTGACTATAGGGGACAGGTCTCATATCTGTTTCAAGACCATTGAGCCAGCACTGTCTGAAGACATTTTCATGGCCAGCATGACATCACGCAGGACTGATACCTTCCCGCTAAAATGGTACCTATTTGTCTATTTGCATTTGCATGCTTTTGAGCTGCTAGGTTGGAAGGAGCTGGGGCAAGGACTGGATCACACCCGGTCCCATGGAGCTCGGGTCTTGAACCCAGGCTTCTAGCTTTCCAGCCAACAAGCCTGCCTTAACCACTGAATCACCTTGCTGTCCTTATATTATTGTAAAAAAATTTTAAATGAATATAATATATACAACCAGCTAGGAGATGATCTTTCTATTTCTCTGTGTGCTGCAAAGAAAATCTTAAATCATTCAGTGTTGTAAGCATAGCCTGTGCATCACCATGAACCAGAGTTATTGTTAACATCCCCCTCCTTTTTTTGTTTTTTTTTTGGTTAGGGCTATGGAAGATGAAGGACTTTTACTTGGCTAAGCATGTTTTTTTAATTCAGCCTTTCAAATTACTTAATATATTTATAAATAAATTGTTGCGCTAAGACTTATATTTCCAATTGTTTTATATTAAGTTTCTCTTGAACACAAGCTAGCTTAATTTTAACAAAGCTATATGTTATTTGTCTTGTAGTTAACTATTTTGAACAGCTTTATTCTTTAATGTAATGAGTTGTACAAATAAACAAATAATGATGATAATCAGGCTATAAAATACACAAAAATCAGAAGCCAACTTTTTTTCTGCTTGGCTTTTTAAGAAATGTGCATTAGATTTAACATAGTGGGATAATATTCAACAACCTTCTTCATAGAGCTGTGGTGGCGCAGTGGTTAGAGTGCAGTACTGCAGGCTACTTCTGCTGATCACCAGCTGCCAGCAGTTTGGCAGATCGAATCTCACCAGGCTCAAGCTTGACTCATCCTTCCATCCTTATTGGTTGGAAGATGGGTAAAATGAGGACCCAGATTGTTGGGGGCAATATGCTGACTCTGTAAAACTACCTAGAGAGGGCTGTAAAGCACTGTGAAGTGGTATATAAGTCTAAATGCTATTGCTATTGCTATTAAACTACTAAGGCTTTAATTGAAAATATATTCACCCAAATAATTGGTGGTTACAAAGCAGGTGATGCATACTGCTTTCATTTTTCATAGCATTATCACTCCACTGGAACATGTATAATATCTAAGTTCCATAAATACCTAAGAAGCAGAGATGCTTTTGGCTAATTCCATATGCAGGATGGTTACTCTGCCAGGTTATGTGCTCCCCCCAATGCCACTCCAAACATGCATGTATGGCAAGAGTTCTACAGGCCCTCAGAAAGCAGCCCTGTTGCATAGGTACAGATTCCAAGATCAGTACAGCAAGAGACACTCGATAACCAAGTCCAATGGGCATACACAAAGTCCAGGAAAGCAGTCCATGAATCAAACAGGCCAGGATACAAGGCACAAGCACACAAGGCACAGAACTGGGCATGTTGCTCCAGCAACACTCAAGTTTTCAGGATGGGGTTAAGTAGGTAATGCCAGCACAGCCCCTCATGAGAGGTGAGATTGATACCTCGTAAGTAGTCTAGCTGACTGGCATTGTGACTGTCTTCTCTCTGCTCTATGTGTCTTTGGATCAGGAGGAGATGTGGACTCTACCTCCTCCTCCTTACTAACCACTGCTCCCAGTCCTCTCCTGGAGCCTCATCACTTCCCCCAGCCTGTCGTTTCCTCCAGCCTATCGCTAGACTCTCTGAGCCCTGATCTTGACCAATACTCAGCTCCATGCTTTCCTCTGCAGACTCAAACTCACCCTCATCCTTTGAACTCGCATCTGGATAGGGGTCCGGTGGTAGATCAATGACAGGTTAGTTTGATGGCTTTCCTGAAATAACAAGAATTCTAAATTTTAGATAACTGGTTCTATTTGGAACCTGTTTAAACAAAAAAAAGCACACACTTTCAAGAAGTGCTTGTTCCATGGTAAGCAAGAAATCTCAGTTAAATTTGCATTAAATGAAGTCATGTTCAGATATAACATCTAGGTCTCTCTTGATTTTAATATACTACTTCTCTTGAGTGCCTTGCACTCAAATGCAAACATTCTATTAATGGATGTTGCCTTTTATTTTAAAAAATATATATTTAAGCTTATGAATATCCACTTGATTGGTGCATCCATTTCTGTTTGCAAAGCTGCTGTTTTTATCTTGTTATGCTTTTTTATTTGAACTTGACTGCTTATAGTTTGAAAAGTCAAGTTCAAAAAGTCATTGTTCTTTGTGCTACAAAATTACCAGATTCACTTTGAATTCACGTGAACAATAAAGGCATTATGATGAAAAATTAAACAAAGTCTGTCAACTTTATTCTCTGACACATATTTTAAGCATCAAAAGTTGCACTTAAAGATCTTTATGGGACGGGAAATTGGAAACACTACAGTTCATTTCTTTCTACCTATGTCTATAATGTATGTCACACGTAAAGCTACCAGTTTCACAGAGGCAGTGGAAACAAAATAATTCACATTTATCTTCTTCAAAATATACATCTTCATCCAATGTGTTATTAATACTATCAAATAATGGTCATAAAATCATAAAAGCATGTCTGATTGTATAGTCAGTTCCCCTACCTCCAAGTTATTCACATCATCTTTCTGAGCTGTTGTGAAATGTTTATTGATATAAAGTAGCAACTTAGGAAAGGTTTAGCACAGTTAATACCCATAATTGTATCACAGTTAACATTCATTCTGTTCAAAACTATGGATTAAATAGTTATTCTTTAAAAGTATACAATTAATCTTGGTAGTATATACCTACCTACAGGCATCTGAATGCTAATTATTTAATTTGAATAGCCACTACTTGCTTCAAATCAATTCTAGGTGACTCATAGCATAAAAACAAAGAAGAAATATACAATTAAAAGTAGGGCATATAACGGGAAACAAAAGGGTGGATCTGGCCAATAACAAATATCACATACATTCAACAAGAGGCTCCAACAATTCTATCAAAGGCTGGGAGAAGACAGGTTTTTAAGACCCTCTGTAATGCAATCAGAGTTGGAGCCACCCAGATCTCAGGACGAACCTTATTCATTTTCATCGATATTATGCTTCATGCCCCCAAAATACAAGAAAGAACTAATCAAGTGGCAAGGGGACCTTTTTCTCCTTGGATTCATTTTGTTCAAAGCAAGCTGACATCATCCAGAGACATCAATGTGATTATGATTACATGATAAGGATACAAATAAATGGGGACAGTAGGACAATGTCCCAGTAGGCACAATGGTGCGCTAATGCACGCCCCTTACAGATCTCTTAGGAATGGGGTGAGGTTAACAGTAGATAGTCTAAAGTTAAAGTTATGGGAGTTTGGGGAAGTAACCACAGAGCCAGGTAGTGCATTCCAGGCATTGACCACTCTGTTGCTATAGTCGTATTTTCTGCAATCGAGTTTGGAGCGGTTTACTTTAAGTATGTATCTATTGTATGCTCGTATATTATTGCGCTTGAAGCTGAAGTAGTTATTGACAGGTAGGATGTTGTAACAGATAATTTTGTGTACTACGCTTAAGTCAGACTGAAGGCGGCATAGTTCTAAGTTGTCTAAGCCCAGAATTTCAAGTCTGGTGGCATAAGGTATTCTGTTGTAAGCAGAGGAGTGAAGTACTCTTCTCGGGAAATACCTCTGGACTCACTCAATTGTATTAATGTCCGAGATACAGTGGGGGTTCCAGGCAGATGAGCTGTATTCGAGAATTGGTTTAGCAAAGGTTTTGTATGCCCTAGTTTGCAGTACAATATTACCGGAGAAGAAGCTTCTCACGATTAGGTTAACAACTCTTAATGCCTTTTTGGCAATGCTGTTACAGTGAGCTCTGGCACTTAGATCATTTGAGATGAGTACTCCAAGGTCCTTGACAATATGAGGGTCATCTATGAGGTTGTATCCGCCCAGCTTGTATTTTATGATCTGATCTTTTTTCCAATGTGTAAGACAGAGCATTTTTTGGTTGATATTTGGAGTTGCCAATTGTTTGACCATTGTGACACATAATCAAGGTGTCTTTGTAGGGCAGCAGAATTGTCGGTGGTGTTGAATAGTTTTGCATCATCAGCGAAGAGAATGCAGTTGCTTACAATATGATTGCAAAGGTCATTTGTGTAAAGTATAAAGAGTGTGGGTTCTAAAACGCTGCCTTGGGGGACATCACTGTTAACAGGTGCAGGGTTTGAATTTGAACCATCTTGAGTTTGAACCATCTAGAATACATATAGAAAGTGTATCGGTGGAATGTGATTTGGTAAGTCAGTTATGACAAAATAGCAAAGGAGCCATAGATTTTCAAGAAAAGATGTTTTATAAAATAATTGGCAAATATAAATCATCAAGGAAAGGAAAGAAGAAAAACCAGGATTAATAAGATAGCAATGAACCATGTCTAGTTTGGCTTCAGCATTTTGGAAAAAGGGGTGTTAGAACCATAGAAGAAATACCAGGGATAAAAATTGTTAAATATTTAATCAATTATATAATTGTTCTTCCTTATGAGCTATCTAAGTGGGGTATCATGGGAACACTGAGTGTTGGATTGGAACCAAATTCAGTCCCAGTTAAAATCTCCACTTGTCCATGAAATTTGTTGAGTTGGCCAGTTGGCCAAATTTGTTGGCCAGTCATTATCAATAACCCCAGCTGTTATGTTGTGAGGATAAAATAAATAAAGCATTGTTTAAAGGAAATACTGGAACTAATAATTTAGAGATTTGTATAGAAATGTTAATGACATATTGAAAAATAGAACTGAAATGAATGCTATGAATATTAATGGTCAGTAAAAAAAAAATGATGAAAGGAAGTTAACCCAGAGATCTGAATTATTCTCACCTTGCTGGCCTCCCGGAAAGCCATTAAGACATGGCTCTGCCTGCAGGCAGGGTGAGAGACCATTGAACATCTCAATCTCCCCCTTGGTATGAATGGTGCATGTTGGGTTTTTTTTTCTATTTTTAAAAATTGTTTTTTATGATTGTTTTTAAACTATTTTATAGCTGTTCTTGTATATGCTGTACGCCGTCCTGAGTCCCCCGGGAGTAGGGCAGCATATAAGAATTGCTAAATAAATAAATAAATAAACCATGCTATCAGAATACCAACAAATGTAATGCCACAGATGTAGATAGTGTACAGTAACTGGACAACTGGATGCAATTTGCTCATGGAGTTGCCGTGTCTTATTTAATGTATTTAATAAGAGTACATCTGAGCTTCATAATTATAATTATAAAATTACAATAAAAATTATAAAAATGCCATAACTGGTGGCAGAGGAAGAGTGAATGCAAAAATATAAGAAAATTTGTTGAACATTCCTGGGAAAGAATCCGCCTGAAAGTGAACACATCTGGGAAATGGAGTACAATTATATGCCAGGCAGAGTGGTTTGTGTAGACCTCATTTTTGTTTTTTACTAGATCGTTAAGAAATATATGAATGGGAAAAAGTAAGTTCAGAGTGTGCAGTTCTTTAAAAAAAATTCAAGAGAGCATATGTATAATGAGTAGGTTTCAAATTTGGAACTGATTGCACTAACAATAATTTGAAGGTTGTTTTATGACTGATATAAAAGTAGTATATAATGAAAATAACATGTAAAATAATTGGAATCCTTAAAGAATGGCTCAGCATTGAGCAGGGAGTGATATTTTAGTATCTTCATTTTCAGTTCTAAAGCTGATTACTGTACTTGTTGTCATTAGTTTGGCCTTCTTCATATTTAATCTTAGAGCCAGTTTTTCATTGTGCTCCTTGACTTTCATTTATTAGAACTTGCAGTTCATTTGCATTTCCAGCTATCAAAGTAGTGTCATCAACAGAGGGCAGGTTATTGATGTCTCTTCATTGTGCTGTTGCTTATTCCAAAAGGAAATAGCATGCTAGCTATTAATGTATATATGAATATGGATTAAAAATAATCTTGCTCCAGTGGTAAACACATTTAAATATAAATAACACAAGTCTATTTAGTTTTTTGCAGACAATTTTTTAAAGTACTGATAATTACTGCATTTCTACCTCACTAATATGAATTAAAAGTCTCTTTCTAAACTATACATTTCTTTTAGTACGGAAGATAATAATATGCTGAAGTGTTCCATGGTTTATTTGAATGTGTAGAGGTGCGCATTAGGTTCTTAAAAACTTAAAATACAAAACAAGCAATATTTCTACTCTTAAAAGCATAATGGCAGTTTAATGTATACATTTTCACTCCTGTATAGATAGAGAGAGATAAAGAGAGAGATAGACCGGATGGGCAGAGAGTGATTTTAGATTCTTTTAGACTATGATGATTACCACACGGTTATAAATGGTAAATGTTTTACAGCAATTACTGCAATCTCAGGGTCAACCGTGGATATAACATTGTGGTTAGTAGTTAATGCTTATTCTTCCCTATATGATCATGAGCATATAAGTAACTGGCATTTGCAGGGTGAAACATAGGACCTAAAGATATTTTAGGGATTATATGAATCAGTTTTTAAACCATCCATGACTGATGCCCAAATCTCCAAATTGCTGCTCAAAAATACAATTTTTCTGTGACTGAGCATATGCTTTTTATTCACAAAGTTTATATGCCCACTTTGATAGATTCTGCTAGATTAGACATCAGTGCAAAGAACAATCTATGCCTTAGTCCTTAGAATCCTGTACCTAGGCACAGACTGAATCAGATAGGTCAGTCATCTGGCTAGCTCATGTTACATTTCTTCTGACCTATTTTTCATGACATGTATATTGAAATAGAGTTTTTCATTCCTGAGATCCTCATAATACAATAAAACTTTCAATATTCCCATGCTCTCCCCCTACTCCTTCAACTCTTCTTTGGGATAGCTAGCTTAAAAAAGAGTTGAGGAGAAGCTGCCCTTATACCTTGATGAAGTTGGAGTCATCCAAGCTACTGGTGAGTTGGATGCCTATAGGATATATACTTCAATTTTTTTTCAGTTACATCTGCAAATCTGGTTTTATTATGCTTTTGTTTGTATTTGTTGTTCTAGTTACAAAAGACTTATCCTTGGAAAAAAGGATTGTCCTTGTAGCTGCTTTGGGATAGAATATATAGAGCAGTCTCAGCCAGCTTTACAATTACAATGAGCCAAGGTGGTGCAGCGGTCAGAGGCAGTACTGCAGGCCACTTTAGCTGACTGTGATCCACAGGTCAGCGGTTCGAATCTCACCGGCTCAAGGTTGACTCAGCCTTCCATCCTTCCGAGGTACGTAAAATGAGGACCCAGATTGTTGGGGGCAATATAAATATACATTGCTTACTGGTGTAAATCGCTTAGAGAGTGCTTGCACTATGAGGCGGTATATAAATCTCACAAATAAATAAATAAATTAACTTTAACAGATTAACAGAGTTGGAAGGGAAAACTTCTCAGAATACATCTTGTTATTACATTTTCCCCTCTGTTTTCTCAGGTTAACTTTATCTCAGTATTTCTATCAGCCACAAAATCTTGAAGTAGTATCTCATCATCTTCCACAATGACACCTTCATATCTGAAACTCACAAACCCGTGAAGAGTTGAATGTTTTTTTCTTTGTAGATATTTTTTTCTATATCGTTTTGTTTATATTTTTGTTGAGAATTTATTTTTAGTGCTTCTAGCTCCTCAGTACCTAACAGAGGATCCGACAACTGTTTCTATTTCACCTGAATTATAATTTATTTGAAAACCTTTCTGGTGTAGTTATTATAATCATCATATTTCCTATCACTCCAAGAACATTATTGAAAGCTATTTCTTGGACTGTTTGTTATTTTGCTTTTTTAAAAAATGTTTGTTTTTATAGTTTTTAAGCATTCTTAGCTTTACAGCAATGGTTTTATTTAATACTGTTTTTATTGATCCCTTGAAAACCACTTTCAGCTCCTCTGGGAGGAAAAGCAGTACGTAGAGAAGTAAAATTAAATCAATCAATAAAGGGTAGGTTGAGAATAAAGCCACAATGCTGCAGAAATTCCAAGTTGTTGCACAAACCTGATGTCCTACACATAATTCAGTAACTAAAGGATGTGATAAAGTCTTTTCAACTACAGAATCTCCTAAGACATGATGATAAAGTATTTAAGTTCATATCTGTCACTATTTTGTTTATTAGTAATTTTTCTTTGTCTCTGAAGAAACAATGTGGCATTGGTAATGTTCCATCCAAAATTCTGCTTATTTTAAGCAAAGTTGCACATCATGTGTCTTCACACTCTCTTGCAAATATATGACTTATAAGTGGCTAGATTTCTTTTATGCTACATATGCCAGAAAAACACACTTGTATAATTTGTTAATCAGGCTCTTTCATAATTCACTTTATGCAATGGGAACAGCTTGATGTGTTTCTGTCTGAGATACGGCATTTAAATGTCACAAGAAGGGTGCTACATATTTATATATGTCAGTTCTTGATTCTTCTCCTGCATAACATTTGATTTGGCTATAGCAAACAGAAGGAGCCACAATAGTTTAACCTTTCTTTTCAGCATCATTCAATTGGTGTTTGCTAGTTTTATCACTGATTTAGAAGACATGACGTAAGACAGACAAAATTAATGCATTTCTTCCTGACTCACTAAAACACACACACACACACACACACACACACACACACACACACACACACACACACACACACACACAAAATCCTAAACCTACTTCTTGTTATGTGTGTTTTTCCTAATTCCATACATATATTTTCTCATTATTTTCATGAATAATTATTCAAAGTGTCTTTAATAAATCTGCCATTTTCTTATAATATTTATGTCATGAGCCAGGGAAATCAGAAGATCTAGGCAATTCAAATAGGTATAAAGATTTATTGCAAGCTTAAGTTCTCTACAAGAATCTGAACTAGCAAATTAGCAGTAGATAAGAGTCAAAGGAATTCAGGGTGAGTTAGTGCAAAGGGACTCATGACTGATGATGCATTTGACCCCTCCTTCAGGATCAACCTGGTCATCTCCAACAATTTAAAGCAGTGTTTCTCAAACTTTACAACTCTAAGAAGTCTGGACTTCAATTCCAGAATTCCCCATGGCTATCTGGGAAATTCTGAGAGTTGAAGTCCAAACCTCTGAAAGTTGTCAAGGTTGAGAAGCACTACTTTAAAATATGCAACTACAGCAAGCTGCTAAGAAGCATTTAGCTACTGAATAAATCTGAAGATTGTCTAGATTAATTCCATGAAATGGGATTGTGAATTTAAAGAAAAAGGGCAGCATAATAGCTATACAGCAATATTATACAACAATCCTATCCCTGGAACTGACATTCATTGAACATCATTATCTGAAGTGGTTAATTAAATCTATATGTGTAATTTTCACCACAAGGAGGCTTCTACTGGAGCTTAGCCCTAGTCAAGAACATCTGATATTAGATGTGGGTTCAGCATGCTTTTCAGAACTGGAGAAGCTTCCAGGATGAGAAGCGAAACATTTTCAAGGGGAAAAAAACAAGAAAGTCCAGTTGTCTTTTGGAAAAGCACCTTGGGGGCAACCATGAGCTGGATGATGGAGAATCTCCATAGACATTCAGTACTGTGATTGCACTTCCTCTACATCTACACATTTCCTAAATTGTATTTAATGGGGACTTCTTATAAGTGAAACAGAAGGACACTCTCCCCCATGTGGGAAGAAATTGGTCTCTGAAAATGGGGGCAACATTAAGTTCTGTTCTGTTTCTTAGTGTCAAGAAAAATTTATTCTGAAATTGGTAAACTATTACTTTGATAAACTATTTTTGACTTCAGTTATTAACTGAAATATTCTAACTGTGCCTGGAAAGCTTCAGCGCCTCATGTAGGTATTTCAACATGGATATAATGCTGCCGAGGTGGCACAGTGGTTAGAGTGCAGCACTGCAAGCTACTTCAGCTGACTGTTAGCTGCAGTTCGGCGGTTCAAATCTCACCGGCTCAAGGTTGACTGAACCTTCCATCCTTCCGAGGTGGGTAAAAGGAGCACCCAGATTGTTGAGGGCAATATGCTGACTCTGTAAACTGCTTAGAGAGGGCTGTATATAAGTCTATGAAGCAGTATATATGTCTAAGTGCTATTGCTATTGCTACATAGTTTGATCTTTAAATTAGTTTTTTGTATCATTGAGTTTTGCATCCATTTTAGCAGACTGCCTGTAAAAAAACCCCACCTCTGCTTGCTTGCTTATTTCCTACTTAGTGTACATGTATAACTATTATGGTTAAATAGCTTCTGGGAATTTCACCTTCAGAATGTGTCTTATTAACAGACAACAGAGAAAACAAGCTTTTCTTAAAGCATTGTGCTGTGGTTGTAATTGTCTTTGGGATTTAAGGTGAACAGATATAGAGAAAAGGAAGTGAATAATCACTAAGGGACCTGATCCAGCTTCCTAGCTTTCACTCAAAGGAATCCTTAGTGTATTGACTCAGAGATAAATCTAAATTATTTCTAGTAGAAAATTATTCTCAGATAAATATATTTAAAATGGTATCACTAGTGTCATAAGACAACCACCACCACCACCACCATCTTCATCATCTACCTAGTAAACTCAGTACCCAGCATTGGCTGCAAATAGCTGATATAAATTGAAAATAGTAAAAGTAGCAAATTCTGCAAAGCCATTGGGACATCCCTGTTCCATGTTACTAGGAATCCAAAGAAATTATTAAAATGAATTTAGAAGAAATTCTTATGTGCTTTTGCATACCTTGGACAGAAAGAAAATGAATTCTATTTTAAATATAGGATAAAAGGAACATACATTATACAGAGAATATAAATATGAATGTGGAAATTGTGCGGTCGAGAGTTGCAATGCTTTTTCATTCAACACTTTGATCTTTCCTGTAATCTTTCTATGCTTTCATAAAGGTTAACACATGAAAAAGCATCACTACCAAAATATTCAGACATCGCTGGCTAAAGGACAACAATGTTTTTGATCTTCACCTATTGTCATTTTGGTGAGTTATCTGAAACAAATCATAAGATGCTATTCTTTCTTTTAAAAAGCACTGAAAGATGTATCCAATTGCAAGGCAAATGATTATCTTTGGTATGTTCTTCTCTGGCAGAAATGTTGGAGCATTTGTTCTTATTTTTTTCTCTCCTCTGTAGATGGTTTTTTTTTATTTTGATTTACTTAGATTTTTATCCCACCTTTATAAGTACCGTAACTCAAGATGATACACAGCATTCCTTCCTCTTCTTCTTTTCCTCACCTATGAGGTGAGTTGGGCTGAGAGGGAGTGGTGCAAAGTCACCCAGCTAACTAAGGCTGGACTAAAATTCACAGTCTCCTGGTTTCTAGGCCAGCACCTTAGCTACTACACCAACTTGGCTATTGTCCTTATATTCATAATATACAGACTTGTTTCTTAATATAAAAACCCATTGTTCCTTCTTGCCATTTTTCAACGTTTCAAGAGACATTTTACCCTGTTTTTCCATGTCCTGGAATCCAGGTGGTTGATAAGACAATCATGTGATTTTAGAATTATTGGCTCTCCATTTCTCTCTCACAGCCCAATCCTATTTTAATGTTTAATATTCTGAAAACCTGGTTCTTCTTTTGAGCAATCAGTAGAATGACCAAACATCTAATTGTAAAACAGCTACTCCCACAGACTCTTAGAAATATGCTTTCAAGGAAGAGTATGTCCATAATACCATGAACAATGACTAAAAATAACACCATAAATAATGGAAGATTGTGTAGCATTTTTTTTAAAAAAGTGTGTTATTTATTTATTTATTATTTATTTGTTTGTTTGTTTGTTTCTTTGTTCTATCTTATGGGCCGCCCATCTTCCGAGGGACTCAGGGTGGTGTACAACATAAAGATGAGCAATCAATTTAAAACAACAATAAAAAATAAATAAAAATACATATAAAAATTAAAAACATTTCACATCATTCATACGCCTGCCGGAAGAGCCAGGTTTTAATGGCTTTACGGAAGGCCAGTAGGGTGGGGATAGTCCGGATCTCCAGCAGTAGTTGGTTCCAAAGAGAGGGAGCTCCCACAGAGAAAGCTGTCCCCCGTGGTCCTGCCAACCGGCATTTCTTGGTTGATGGGACCTGGAGGAGACCAACTCTGTGGGACCTAACTGGTCGTAGGGAGATATGTGGCAGGTTGCGGTCCCGAAGGTAGTCTGGTCCTGAGCCATGTAGGGCTTTAAAGGTCATAACCAACACCTTAAATTGTGACTGGAGACTAATGGGCAACCAATGCAGCTGGTGAAGAACAGATGTTACATGTGTGTATCTTGGTATACCCACCATGGCTCGCGCAGCTCCATTTTGCACCAATTGCAGTCTCCGGACATTCTTTAAGGGTAGCCCCATGTAGAGCGTGTTACAGTAGTCCAGCCAGGAGGTGATGAGGGCATGAGTGACCGTGAGCAAAGCCTCCCTCTCCAAGTAGGGTCGCAATTGGTGCACCAGGTGAACTTGTGCAAATTACTGTCACATTCTTGAGGAGACTTTAACTGAAAGGTACAAATATTCTAATTTATGCACACATAATTCCATATATATAATGGTGTGTGTGTATGTATGTATGTATGTATGTATGTATGTATGTATGTATGTATGTATGTGCTCTTAGATCCAAGGAAGGCTGAGATCAGTAATGCAGAAAAAGTTGTGAAATAAATCTAAATTTCAAAAGCCTTTCATCATTTTCCCTCAGTCATCTTTCCTTGATACTATAATACTTAAACTTCTATCTTGCTGAGATTTTTGGATGATTAAAGGAAATAACAGCAACTATTACAAGGCAACACTTATAGATGTCCTTTTCTTGTGAAAAGAAATGGGACTCATGTAAGTAAACGGTCGAAAAGAAACCTGACTTTATTTCAGATCTTGCTTGAATTCAGGCAAACAAAGCTAAATAAAAAGTTCAAGTTACCAAGATTTTCTAGAACATCTGAGTTAAAGGACATGCTCAAGATTTCTAGCCTACAACTGAATACAACTGTTCATGGTTCTGAGCAAAGGACTAAGATGTTGTAACTGAAAGAAACCAAGTTCCAAGAAACATTTCAAAGGAAAAAAAAAGAATTGTACATCAATTAAAATGGGAAAAAAATGTACCTCAAGCAAACTAGGACATGTGAGTCCCAGTGAGGCACTAACCTGAAGTGGTTGTGGGACTTGTGTGCTCTGAGGAAAGTGAGAGCTATGCCAGAGGCTCAATAGTGGACAGATCTCATCAGAAAAATCAGATGAAGAGTGTTTCTTCCATAAACAATAGGTAGCTTTACTTGGAACAGTTTACATTCTGCCTTTAGTTTCAAACAACAACATCTCCAATCCCAGGCCCTTGAGAAGGACTCAGTAGGTGGATAAAATTCATTCTAAGCATCTGGTTGACTATGCAATGAACCATAATAATATATCTCAGTAGTGAAATCCAATTTGTTTTACTACCAGTTCTGTGGGTATGGCTTGGCGGGTGTGGTGTGGCTTGGTGGGCATGGCAGGGGAAGGATATTGCAAAATCTCCATTCCCTCCCCACTCTGGGACCAGCCAGAGATGGTATTTGCCAGTTCTCCAAATTACTCAAAATTTCCGCTACCGGTTCTCCAGAACCTGTCAGAACCTGCTGGATTTCACCTCTGAATTATATCTTAAAACAAGATAGAAAGTGTAAAAGGGATTTGTATGCCGCCTGGGAGTTGGGCAGCATACAAATCTATTTAAATAAAATAAATAAATAAAAATATTTTTAAAACCACCAACTGATAGCAGCAACTATCAATAAAACTGTAATAATTTGAGACTACCTTTTAGATCTATCATAGAACTCTATTTTTTTAAGTGTTACTATTAAAACATTATCTTTAATAATAGAAACTCCCATAGAACTGAATATTTATTTATTTAATTTATTTTATTCTTCTATGTTCTTCTATGCCGCCCTACTCCCTACTCCCTGGGGACCCTGGGAATATTGCAAGGCATTATGGTATTTGAGTCATAGATAAGATGTAAAATAAAAGTTAGGTAAATTCACATTAAAAATTAATGACTTTACTCCTACTCTCTGTTTTTCCAAATGTGACTAAGATTGCCATATATTAATGTTTTTCATGCTAGCTGGGTAATTCAGTAAATTGAAGTTCATACATCTTAAAATTACCAAGTTTGGAAAACATTGGCATATATCATTACAATCCTCTACCTGCATATCTACTTAAGAATAAGAACACTGACTTGCTTCTAGTATCTGAGTAGCTGTTAGATATTTGTTGTCTCATTATTGTAGAACAGGGGTGTCAAACTAAAGTCCCACAGGGCTGGGCTGTAAATAGCAAAGGACTGGCCCGTGGTGCCTCTGGCAGCCAAAATGGGACACAGGGGAGCCGTCTGATGCCCCCCCTGTGCCCTGTTTTTGGCCTGGACAGCCTCCTGCAGCACTTTGCTAGCCAAAACAGGGCGCGGGGGATCTCGTGCAGCCCCCCCCCCATGCCCCATTTTGGCCAGCAGGGTGCTGCAGGAGGCATACGTGTCTTCCGGCCAGCCCATGGAGGAGGACTACAATGTTGATCCAGCCCTCAAAAAATCTAGTTTGACACCCCTGTTGTAGAATAATCAATTTTTAATTTTTCTGCTCTACATTTCACTGCATTGCTAGATCTGAAGATTTTATTCTAATCTAGAATATAAATTTACAAGTTATTTTTCCATTGACATTCACATACATGTATTTTCACTTCAGCTTTCATATAAATCTTGTAACTATGATAGTTATCTTGTTTTAGGTGACTGTAAATGCTAATCCATCGAGTATCATTATAGTTGCACAGTTTATTAACATATGATTATGATAGTTTATGTTACACTTTTAGTATAGAATCTTTCTGTTTGGTTGATATTTTATCTCACCCATTTGATTTGATTTTTGTGTGCATCTATATAGTAGTAAAACTCTCCTGTCCATTTGTCTCATAGGTACACTGCAATTGACAAAATAGTACAGGTAGTCCTTGACTTATGACCACACCTGAGCCCAAAGTTTTTGTTGTGAGACATTTATGAGACATTTGTAAGTGAGTTTTGTCCCAATTTATGACTTTTCTTGCCACTGTTGTTTAGTGAATCACTGCAGTTGATTTGTTAGTAACCTATTGTTAAGTGAATCTGGCTTCCCCATTGACTTTTCTTGTCATAAGGTTGCAAAAGGTAATCACATGATCTTGGGACACAGCAATGGTCATAAATATGAACTAGTTGCCAAGCATCTGAACTTCGATCACATGATCATGAGGATGCTGCAAAGGGTGTAATTATGATAAATGGCTGTGTCACTTTTTTCAGTGCTGTTGTAACTTTGAGCAGTCATTAAATGAACTGTTGTAAGTCGAGGACTATCTGTACATCATAAGGCATATATCGGTGACTCAAGATACCTCAAACTTAGAAATGTGTAAAGTCTGGCAGCCATTACTTCCTGTGGAACTGAAATTCCAATATACTACTTGTATTTGCAAACTTCTGACCACTACAATGCATCCTGAGCCAACCATGATCATGCAATTGTGATTTCCAATGCTCCCTGCCAGCTCCCCACATCTGGGAAGCTGGCAGAAAGACAGAAGTGATTCCTGTTCACGGGTGGCATTCAGTCAGTTCGGATTGGTTCGGGCAAACCGGTAGTAGCGACCTGTGGGTGGCTGCCCTACACACCCGCCCCGGCGCTATGGCATCCTATTTAGGCACATTTTGAAGCTGTGCGCTTGCGTACAAGCTGCACGTATGAGCAAAGCGCATGTGTGGAAGTGAGTGTGCACATGCGCACTCACATTTGTGAACTGGTAGGGAAGTGAATACCACCCCTCTTCCTGTTCCCACTGCTTTTTGTTGTTGTTGTCGCCATCACTCTGCTAAACAAATAATTCCCTCACCACTGTCAAACTATTCACTAAGGCTGCATTACTATTACTATTAGTCTTCTCATTGTTCCTATCACCCATCTTCTCCCACTTATAACGTGTTGCTTGTATCCTTATGATTTATATCAATATTGATTGTTTCCTGATTGCTTATTTGTACCCTATGACAATCATTAAGTGTTGTACCTCATGATTCTTGACAAATGTATCTTTTCTTTTATGTACACTGAGAGCATATGCACCAAAGACAAATTCCTTGTGTGTCCAATCACATTTGACCAACAAAGAATTCTATTCTATTCTATTCTATTCTATTCTATTCTATTCTATTCTATTCTATTCTATTCTATTCTATTCTATTCTATTCTATTGTCTGTAATCATTCTGTTTCTCCATTTAGGTAACGGACTATCTTTGAAAGAAAGACCTAGTAGATAATGGATCATTTAATACTTTAGAAATTTTATACATTTTGCTGGTCACTGATTCAATAAACTCTACTGGTAGTGGTACTGTCCTGCTCTGTACATTATTTTTTTATATTTTCCAGAAGAAACAATATTTTCCAAAATATGCATTATAGGTGGTCACCTCTGACTCTGATCATTTTTCTGGAAGTAAAAATTGATTTCATCACAACCAAAGCAAGAAATATAGTTGCAAACATTTCAACCATTGATTTTAATTTTTCTTTTCATCTGGAAGAATACAGCTGGACCAATTTGCCAAGTACAGGTCGAGGGTAATTGGCTGAAATCTAATTGGAATGAAGTAAAATTACCCATCTATGGTTTTTCATTGATATTGAATCCATAGTGACATTAAAAAGATACAATGCTTGCGAAAACCTTTCTTGTCACTATTTTAGTATATGGAAGTCTAAGACAATGTTTGTTAATAAGATGTGACCATCATATGATATTAAACTTTCTCATCCAGGTAAATAACATCACATTTTATTACCACGTCTGAGGATGTTACAGAAACACATTGCTGTGGATGCCTTTCTTTGTTCATCTTGCTGGACTGTCTCACATACTTTAGAGTGTACATTTCAGAAAACCCAGTGCATGTTATTGAGTCAGTATATTATCTGGTATAATAGATTAGAATCAGTTACAGTTCATAGACCCCAAGTGATGCATTGGAGTTCTGACCAATAGCAGCAAAAAATTACATTTCTGTTCGCACACAGACACACGCACACACGCGCGCGCGCGCACACACACACACACACAGAGAACCCTTCATGATATAGCAAAAATTTCAGGACAGTAAGGAAGATAGCTAGTTTAAGTGAAATGTAGCAGTCCTGTAGTTCTTGTTTTTATGATCTTGTGTTATTTTGTTCAATAAAAGACTTTTCTTTTAGGAGGAACAAGACACAAGGGCCATATTACTGATTACTGGATGGTCATCTTTCAGTCTGTATTACAATCTGTGTCTCCTATGAACACACTAACCTCTGTAGCCATTACATATTAGATAGTGATTTAATCAATCAATCAATCAATAAGAATAGAGCTGAAAAGTAACTTCGAGGTCTTCTAGTCCAACCACCTGCTCAAACAGGAGACCTTATACCATTTCAGGGAAGTGACTGTCCGGTCTCTTCTTAAAAACCTCCAGTGATGAAGCACCCACAACTTCTTTTGGCAAGCTGTTCGACTGGTTAATTGTTCTTACTGTCAGGATGCTTTTCCTTAATTCCAGGTTGCTTCTTTCCTTGATTATTTTCCATCCATTGTTTCTTGTCCTTCCCTTTGATACTTTGCAAAATAAGTTGACCCAATACTCTTTGTGGTAACCTCTCAAATACTGGAATACTGCTATCATGCCCCCCCCCAAGTCCTTCTTTTCTCTAGACTAGCCAAACCCAAATCCTGTAACCATTCTTCATATCTTTTTTGTCTCCAGGCCTTTAATCATCTTAGTGCTCTTCTTTGCATTTTTTCCAAAGTCTCAACATCTTTTTTGTAATATGGTGACCAAAACTAGATGCAGTATTCCAGGTGTGGTCTTACTAAGGCTTTATAAAGCAGCACTAATACTTCACATGATTTTGATTTTAAGCCTCTGTTTATACAACCAAGGATTGTATTAGCTTTTTTGGCTGCTACCACACATTACTGGTTCATGTTTAAGTGATAGTTCACTAGAACTCCAAGGTCCCTCTCAGTGTTACTGTTTTTGAGCCAGGTTTCTGGTTCTGTATTTCTACCTTTGGTTTTTCCTGCCTAAGTGTAAACTCTTGCTTTTCTCCACATTACAGATCCATGGTTCTAGTCTGTCAAGATCTTTTTGGATCCTGGGCTTGTCTTCTGGATTCTAAGATTCTAAGCATATTTGCCTCTTTATTGGATTTCTCTGTTTAAACTGTCCATGGATATCCAATGCATTTTCAGTGTGGTAAGCACAGAAGTATGTGTTTGAATGAAATATTCATTGATATCATCTCTTTGCATAATGTTTCTGTGCCTTGGTGCTTGGGTGTATAGAATTTGGGTGAACCATCTCTTGTGGTTCTCCTCTCTTCTTTCATTTCTCACCCATGTATCGTGTGCTACACCCTCTGCAGCAAGATGCAATTCCCTTTAATTTACTTGCATTTATAAATCACACATTTATAGCAATAATTATCCTCAAAACTCTAAAATCTTTGCTCAATTATCCTTATTTAGAATTGTCAATTTAGCAAGGCTTACTCCAGAGGTGAGTATAAGAAACCTGTCTAAGGGGAAGTTGATTAAAAGATGTTGGAAGCTCAACCATGTTGTTGGATAAAACTGAACCTTGGGAGACAAAGTCTGTGGCCAGGCTGTTCTTCCTCAGGTTCAAGAGTCTTGAAAGAAATCAGTTTACTGAGGGCTATCAATGCCTAATACAAACATCCTCTAATTTCACTGAACCAGTTTATATTCTCTTATGGCTTGTATTTTTCTTGTTCTGTGTGCTTTGTTTCTTCCAGAAAAATAATTTTAAATGAGGTTTCTACGATCTACGTGGGGGCGTTAAACAAATAAAAGGCTAATCCCAAAATATATTTGAGTACGTCCTTTATAACAAAAAATTGGAAGGGTTCATGCACGCACTGAAAATGATTGCCTGCAGCAATGTATAAGAAAAGTGCTACTGCTAATCAAAATTTTTCATTCATGAGCTGATTTCTATAAAGAAAGCCTGAAATAAGCATTTGAAATATTGAATGGAGCCGTAGAATGAGAGGAAGCAGCGTGTAAGAATTACAAGGGTGTGAAAAAGCTACCTTCTTAATGGAAACTTTGATGAGCTCCAAGCTACAGCACAGTGGTACTCCAACCCCAGCTAAGACTGTCACTTTTCTTTGACTTAAAAACGATGCTTGAAATGAATCTTAAAATAAGATTTCTATGCTAATGGCAGAAATAGTGACTGCCTTGGCCAGCCATTATTCATTCTACTATAATCTTCCCTACACCCTAAGTGGCACTCCGTTTCAATAAGACTTTATAGCCTGGCATTTCTACTAGGAATTCTAAACCTTCAGTTGGTATTAAATGAATCTACCTCTCCTGGTTCCAGATTCTGCTAACCTCTATTTCAGTCTATATAGCACATGTACAAATCATATTTTAGAAACCTGTTTTTACATCCTCTCTTATCATTTCTCTGGTGCTACTCCTCTGCAATTGTTTCATAAATAATGAAATATGCATGTAAGATTATGCTTATATAATCTTCCTATAATCAATACTTAGCAGCAGAAGAGAATGAAAGTTGTAGAATTAGAAATAGCCATTTTAGTTTCAGTTTATAAAATATACCAACTGCGTGCAATGCAATCCTTATTCTGTTCAAATTGGAGATTTAAGATTCAAAGAAAACATAGATCAATTAGAGTTTGCAATTTGAAATGTGAGGGCAGATTGATCTGGTTCATGTTCCTTAAAGACCGAAGCCTGAATGGAAAGATATCGTTATAACAGGGAAAGCATAAAAATGCTTGAATTGTTGTCATTTTGGAGCAGAATGAGATAGATTTAGCAATGTGTCCTTTAGAATAGAGAATACAAGCAGCTAAATTTCGGTGAAATAACTTCAAGGGTTCCCTGCAAAAATGTTTGAAACATTTCTCCTATATTTCTGTCTCTTAGGGCTCAGTTAGCAGAGATTAGGAGAAGACAATAAAATAAAACGTCCAGAAAATAGACTTCTGGGGAATTTTGCTGAGCTGTTGCAAAGTTATTATTTTCTAATTTTCAATCAGAAACTGATAAGAAAGTAAACTTTTACTTTTCTAATTGCTTTTCCAACTTAATAGCAGTTCTTGCACATTTCTTCAAAATTATGACCTCTATTCACTACAGTTAAGTTTAGTAAAGCTGAGTGCTAATCCTGGCCTCTCAGATTCTTTCATGTATGACAAAGTTAGGTTGTGTCAGGACTGTGGCTCATGGTCAACATTCTATGTTACAGAGCTATCAAAAGGAGCAGAAGCAAACTGGCACACACAGTGACTACAATTTCACAATAAACAAGCCACAGAAAAAAGAGGAAGGAAGGAAGGAAGGAAGGAAGGAAGGAAGGAAGGAAGGAAGGAAGGAAGGAAGGAAGGAAGGAGGGAGGGAGGGAGGGAGGGAGGGAGGGAGGGAGGGAAGGAGGGAGGGAGGGAGGGAAGGAAGGAAGGAAGGAAGGAAGGAAGGAAGGAAGGAAGGAAGGAAGGAAGGAAGGAAGGAAGGAAGGAAGGAAAAGCTATTATGGCTACCCTTTTTAATTGAAAACAATACAATTGACAAAAGCAAATAACTGTTGGCCCAGCACCCAATCACTAATTGACCAGAAATTAAACCTGTCACGATTAGGCAGAATTTTAAAATAGGGCTTATTTTAGTGGAGTCTAATGAAGTGTATGAAACTGGTTGGTGTGAATCTACATTCAGAGTGTTGAGAACTGTGCCAAGATTAATCTAGAAATGTAACAGACAATTCGGGTAAGAAAGGATGATTTGTAAGAAAGTATCTGAAGATCAAGCAACATTAGCTTTATCATTCCAAAATTGCCCTAATAGGCAAAAAGGTGAGAAAAATTACCCATAACATTTGAGGGAGCTCCTCACACCACTCAAAACACAGGATTCCAGCACTCATCATGTGTAAAAGTGAAGTTGCAACATTGCATATTGTCAGCAATAAGTCAAGAAGTAGCAAAAATATATGGTAAATCTATAAAATCTGCAAAGCACTTTGAAAGTCTGCAAAACGCTTCACTACACAAGCCCACTTCAACAGCGTGATTGAGGCACAGCTTCATCAAACTGAAGGATGTCTTTGAAGCTCTGCTTAGCACAAAGGCTGAGAATTAAAGGCCAGAATAAAGTCTTAGTCTGGCAGGATTTGTAGAATTATCATGGAGTCTGCATGAAAAATCATGGATCAGTACTGATTCAGTAATGATCGATAGTAGTGATTCAGTTATTGTACAGTTATTGTACACATGTACAGTTTAAGAAGAAAATTGATTAATTTTCATTATTGGTTCTCATGAGTTATATTGTTTGCTAAATTCTATTTTGTACCACATACACAGACAAGAAAACATAACCAAAAGCTTTAGGCAGCTATTCTTTTATTGATATACAATGTGAATGGAAATAGTTTTCTATAATATTTTTACAAAAAAGTGCAACATGTACAATACATGAAAACTGTTTTTTTATAACAACAGCAAACCTAAAGATTTTCCAATCCTTTCTACAGTGGTACCTCAGTACTTGTGTTTAATTGCTTCTGGAAGGTGCAACAAGTACAAAAAGGATGGGTAGCAAACAAATTGTGTGACTTACCACATGACCCTTTGTTTTGGCCAGGAAGGACTTTCCATCTAACCCTTCTTCTATATCAGCAACATTACCAGCAGGGCTGACTTCCTGTCTGCCCTCTGAGGCTATCCCTTACTTCCTTTTGCAGCACATCGAGTACCAAACAAAGACAAACTTCACATCAAAATATGTCGAGTACCAAATTTGATGAGTTTTGAAGCAATTGATTACTGAGGTACCACTGTCTCTCATACAAGGAATTTTCTTCTACTCCATGTTTAAAAAAAGGCTAGAAATACTGTAATATTTAGGAGTTGGCCAAATAATAGCAGTCAAAATTTTAAGGCCAGAAGTATAAAAATTTCATATTATATGCTTTATGAATCACAGTATTCCTAATAATATATTTACTGCAAGACATTAATACTTTGATATATATGAACCAACATCTATTTTCTAACTTGCAGTAGAAAACTTGTAATAGGAAAATTATCTTACATGTTATCGGTTTACAATGTTTAAATGTACATTAATTTGTGAAGAAGTACTTTGTTAATACAGAAAGCCATTTAACCTTCTTCCTAAGAGTCAACCATATGATAAATTCCTGGGGTAAATTGTCAAATCAATAGGAGGATATTCTAATGCTACACTGAAAGAAAGGTATATAGCTGAAGCAGCATAACATCATTTTAACTATGTTTTTAAAAGAGCTAGGATTATTGATTTCATACAAAGTGTTTTACCTATAAACATTCTAGATTGGTCTTTGAAGAATTGTTTGGTATTTTAAGTTAGGAAGATCTAACCTGTCATTAATATAATTAATAAAATATATGATAATATGTTACTGAAATGACAGCCTTACAGAAACTTAAAACTTATTTGTATTATAATTTAACTTTTATGGGGTAAAGAGTCTTGTTAAGTGACAAAATTATAAATGCCAGTTTTGTACAGAAATAACACAACTCCTGTATTAAAGCAAAGTAATTAACATTGCATAATTTGTTTGTAAATGGATAGAAATAGCTCTGATATAGCACATTGCAGTTCTGTTGTAACAACTGAAAGGTTACCAAAGGTGTTTTAACTAGAAGTGTAATTGCAAAATGTGTAGAATCCAAATCAGAATCTGGAAAATGTACATCATATGAAAAAGAAACCAAACTCTTCTTTAAAACAAATGAGAACAGGAGGCCAAAAAAATTACATTGGTGATGATGGCCATGCAATCAAAACCCCATTCCTTTAATATTTGCCAATACCACACAATTGTACAAAAGGGCAGGGTTTGGATCACGTGATCCTGGTTCTATCTTAACTTTTGGATTCCTCCCCTAACTGTTTCAAGATGCTGCTGACTTCAAATTCTCCCCCTGTGTGTTCTTTTATCAAGATATGCCAAGGCCACCCAATTAGCAGTATTGGGAAAACAGCAAAATTAACAAAGGGGTTCTGTTTAGATTTCCTTGATCTACAGAACATTCTCCCACTCCATCATTACAACTCTGAGAGTCAGACTTTTAGTGACTTTTGTTCATAAATTAGCATTTGATTCCATTTTAAAAAAGGAATTATCAGCAAAAAAGTCAACTTGTGCAGTTAGCCTGTGGCAACTAACAATAACACTTTGTTTTCCAAGCGAGTTTAATTGATACAATTCAAGCTTTATTCCCTCACTCCTAGATATCTACAGTTGGCATTTCCTACTTTGTATACAGGATATATTCTGAATATGGAGTTCTGAAAGGGAGGAATTAGTCATCATTCTTATCTGGATTGTGTTCCCTGTGTCTGTGATGTATTTATTAAAAACATGCAAACACACAAACAAACTTGCAAAGTCTGGATCCAAGAGTTTTAATAATGGAGTGGGAGAATGCTCTGTGAAGCATTATGCAAGCAGACCTAACAGAAGGGTTTGCCACTTTATGTTTTGAAAGCATGATAACCACCTAATTCACCCTATTTCTTTCTTTCTTTCTTTCTTTCTTTCTCTTTCTTTCTTTCTTTCTTTCTTTCTTTCTTTCTTTCTTTCTTTCTTTCTTTCTTTCTTTCTCTCTCTTTCTCTCTCTCTCTCTCTCTCTCTCTCTCTTTCTTTTCCTTCCTTCCTTCCTTCCTTCCTTCCTTCCTATCTCCCTTCCTTCCTCCCTCCCTCCCTCCCTCCCTCCCTTCCTTTCATTGTACGTCTTAAGTGAGATGACTGGAAGTTTCTTCAATATAAAACATATGAGTCATATACTATGAATTCACTTGTTTCTTCAGATTCCTGATTTGCTTGAATTGAACCAAAAGGTCTGAAGGGGATTGTATTTATATTCATTTCAACACAAGTACATTAATTCTGTCCCACTGAGGAACCTGTGATTTTCTAGCTCCTTGTGGAATTATTATCATCATGTTCCCAGGCCTGCAGCTAGTGTTTCTGTGGAACCCCTGTTGTGTTTTTATTGTTATGGTTGTTTTTAATTGTCTGTGGGGCTGCCAAATTTTTTTTCATATGTACAATTGTATATTTGGATATTGTAAGCCATCCACAGTCCTTTGGAAGAAATGCAAATAATAATACATATTTTATAAGAGACTAAGATGAACATAATTTCATGACAAAAGTTACAGACTCAAGAGAAACAAAGGTTAAAATATTGCTAAGAATTTTTTACAGAATAAGAGAAAGAATATAAGGATAATGTTAGAATGCAGAAGAAGCTTTAAGATACTTTAAAAAGCTAACATTACAAAATTGCTTATCCATTAAATGAATACAGTTGTGTATTACTGAATGGCAAGCCAAAGAGTTACTGAAATATTGATGCAATAACTATTAAAAGATTAAGACTGTTGAGACATAACTATAAAGTGATATAATATGAGGCTTCACATAACAGTGGTTAAGAGTCTCAACTTATCTTACAAAGCACCAGAGGGCAGAACAAGAAACAATGGATGGAAAGGAGAGGAGAGAACAAAATAGAATTAAGGAGAAACTTCCTAACAGTGAGACAATTAACTAGTGGAACAGCTTGCCTTCAGTGGTTGTGGGTGCTTCATAATTGGAGGCTTTTAAGAAGAGACTGGATAGCCACTTGTCTCAAATTGTATAGGTCCCTTCCAGCTCTATTCTGATTGAATTGAAAATACCTAAAATATAGTAACCCATGCTATACTGTGATTATATTTACAATCCTTGGACAAACTGTAAAAGTTTTTTAAAAATCTGTGATGTTCCTTGTCACTGACTTATTTGCTAAAAAATATCAGACAATATGGGTCATGAGTGAATCAGGGGACCATTTGAATCAAACTAAGTGAGATTAGTCTAACATATTGGAGACCAAAATTGAATATTGTATTAGTACACATCTTTACTAGTATTATTTATCGATCTATGCAAATGTTGAGTTTTATTTAAAGTAAAATATCTTGGAGTTACACAAAGAATCTATTCAATATTATTGATATGAATGTCTGAATGCTTGAGTGCAATAAGCCCATGCATAATATGCAGATAGGTCCACTCTCATTTACAATATCATTTGTGAGACCCAATATATTTTTCAGGTTATATGGGACCATACCATTCTTCCCATTCCTCTATTTGAAATCTCTTTTACAACTTCATGGTCCGTCGATGGAAAAAGAAAAATGCCACCAGGACCTAAAGGGTTTAGAGAAGCAACTTTCCAAACATCGAGTTGCTAGAAGAAAAAACAGGAGCATCCATTGGCAGAGGGACAGTATCAATATATCAAGATGGTTGCCATGCCCATGTTTGAAACCCAATGTGATATGCATAAAAAGGGGCAGGTCTTCAATTGCGTTTTTGGGGTGGCCATCTTGACATTTTTATCCCCGTTCCAGCATTGCCTTGAAGAGTGAATGAAAGAAAGAAAACATGCAGGGACAATTCGGCAGCAGTCAGAAACTCTAAAATGGTATCAATTTTTTTGCCTCTTGAGTTAATGATTGGGACACACTTTCACCTTTAGGGAATAGATTCCAGAATCTAACAAATGCTAACATTGATTGGATTGGATTTAAGAAGTGTTTGCATCCAAAATAAGTGTTATTAACATGACTTTCTGGCCATCTATTTTATTATTTAAGAATAGGAAACTTGATTACTGTGCCTAAACGAAGTCACATATTCACCTGACTGCCATGAAGCGCTATGGGGTTTTCTTTTGTTCTTTTTCTTCTTCTTTCTTTTTTTTAAAGCTGTCCATTTGGATGTAATGATCATGAGAGAACTCACCCTGAAATCTTTGCTTTTTCATTTTAAAAAGAAAAACCCAGCATGTTCAGTTATATAGACTAGACAGCTTTTCCTGAAGTTACCTATCTGTGTTTCCTGAGTAGGCCTGTTGTAGCATAGCTCTTCAAAGAGTTCTTTTACTATAAGCCAAATGTTATAGATAAAACAATTTCTGCAATGCATATTACTGTTTTTATACATTACTTCAAGCGGTTCATTGTACTGTGCTTTTCTTAAGTTGATTGTTTATTATTTTTCTTTATTGTTTGGATAGAATTGAGCATGCATTTTTGTATCATTTCTTGGCAAAAGTATTATGGAGTAGAATTATAATGGGCTGGCTGATGCTGAATATGTCTAACTGCAAAATTAAAAACAAAAAAGAAACTGCCCAACTACTTACATTCTACCAAGTTTATTATTATAATAAAAAGCCTTACATAGGAAACTTAAGTATTACTGGTTTAATTTTACAAATTCTTCTATAGTCAATCAGAAGCCAATTAATTAATTAATTAAATTATGCCAAATGCTAACACAGTTGTAATGGTGCTCCAAAGCACCTTCATGTTAGAAAGGCAGGATGAAAATATTCTTTTGACTTCCATTTTAAATTAATTTCCACATTTAAATACCATAGTACAGGCAAAGTCAACAACCCCCATGATAAATCAATTTTAATAACCTTTCTACCTCCCCAATTCATACATATGGTCAATGATTTCATTGAATTGGGGTTGGGAAAGAAATCAATATGCCACTTACCTTTAATAATTTAATTTAAGATACATATCATAGAAATTATCAAACCATGGCAGTCCATTTTCCACTCTGTTTATACAAATCTGATCAGTCTTAACAAAAAAAATATATGATCCATCTCTTGACCAACAAGGAAAAACTTCATATATTAAGTTTGGCAGTTTAATTGCATGATTTCTCTTAAAATGGTTTTTCTAGGCAATTGCCTAACCCAATAGTTGGGTCTTTATTGTTTTTTTTGGGGGGGATAAAGGGCTTCTAGCTCAGTCGTAGAACAGGTACTTCGCCTCTTCTGTCAGAAGGAACCAGACTGACAAATGGGTCCTAAAGAAGCTCCTAATTTTTATTCAGTGGGGAAAATTGGAATATTTGGAATGAATAATAAAAGGGGCCTAAATTCAATGTGAACTTTTAAAAATGTTATACAGTATATCATTCAAGATTAGAGCAGTATGGGTAGACACCCTGCCGGGGATATGGGGAACGGTGAAAATGGCCCTGCGGAAAACCGCAGAGACCCAGAAGGTACAGGCAAATAAAAAACAGAGTCCACAGAAGCCTTTCCAAGTGGGGGAGAAAGTGTTTCTGTCAACTAAATATCTGAAACTGAAGGTCCCCTGCCAGAAGTTAGGTCCAAAATACCTGGGTTCATTCCCAATTGTGCGAGTAATGGTGGAGCTACAGTTACCCTGATTGGTGGGTAAGATTCACCCTATCTTTCAGAGCAGTTTGCTGAAGCCGATAAGAGAAGCCCACATCCTGCCATCCGCAGGTGCACCACCTGCTCCAATGGGGGGAGACCCATTATGAAATTGAAAAAGTGCTGGATTCCCAGCTGCATAGGGGCCAGGTACAGTACTTGGTTCACTGGAAAGATTACCCCCTCACAGACGCCTCTTGGGTAGCAAAGAGAAATGTGCATGCAGATAAGCTGCTTGCACGATTTCACAGAAAGCATCCCAACAAACCGGGTGGGGATGTAGGGAACCGAACGTGATAATGCAATGACTCACTGCCTCTGCTTATTGTTTTCCAGATGCGGCCCTGGTAGAGGGGAGCCACCTGTCAAGCCACGAGGCTCAGACTTGTCACAGTAGGGTGGGCAGGAGCCTGGTAATGGGGGGGGGGGGAACGCAGCGGTGATGGAGGGGGTGTCAGAATGGCTGCAACAGGATGCAGGAGACCCGGCTTGGCTCAGCAGCCCCACAGCGGCGGCAGCAGCACCAGTGACGAGCTGCAAGGTGCAGAGGCATGGCCGAGTGGAAGAAGCGCCAATCAGCTGTTCCAGGCAGATGAGGAGCTCTGCGCTGTGAGGCGTGGAGGCATGGCCCACACCAGAGCTGCTTTGCCGGCCCAATCATCAGCTGGGCATGACAGTCATCAGCCCACTAATCATCAGCGCATGACAGTCATCAGGTGAGGCACGCGCACAGGGAAGGCGTGGCTTGCTTACTTGAGACCGCTGGGAGGCAGACACTCCCAGCGCTGACTTTGTATCAACAGACTTTGCTTAACCTAGACTTTGCTAACTGCTGTTTTGCTGCTGCTTGACCTCATTGCGTGCCAGAGTCCGGCTGAATAAACCCAGTTTGTATTCAAGCATGTGGTGTTTTGTCTACTGGTGTTAGTCTGGTGCTTGGACCTATGAGATCAAGATGATGATAAACGGGTGGAAACAATCCCAATTTGAAAAAAAAACACCTGTTATTCATTAGTGCCATTGCACAGAATAGTCATTCTTTGGAAATTTGCAAAATTAGACTTGCTTAATCAATTTAATCTGATTGAGTGAGGTCAGGTATTTTGTTGTTACACACATACACACTAAAGCCCAATAAACAATTGATACATTTGTATTTAGAATAATCATACATAATTTTGGCAGACATCAACAAATGTAATGGTTGTTATTATTATTGCTGCATAATTATCATTAATAAAAAAGAGAGGATATTGTGTTCCAGGCATCTGTACTTTATATATATGTTATAAAAAGAGTAAGTTGTAATACATATTTTAAAGGATCAAGAAACCTTTCAAGGAGCAATATTTAAACTAGGTTGCTAACTTTATTACCACCTTCTATTTCTGGCTTGCCAATATCTGCTTTCTACAAAACACTTCTCAAATTATCTCTTTATTGGTTTTTAAGTCCTTTTGTTACAATATTGTGAAACTGCTTCATTATCTCTACTTTACCAGATCTAATTTAAACCCCATATTGTCTTGATCTTATTATAAAGCTGATTTATGATGATTTTCAAATGAAACAACCAGAAATGTATGGGTTAGTAGTTAATTTAGTTTTATTTAATTTAAGATTAGCATTTGTTCTTTTAATTTTTCCCCCATATGTATTTAAGGAAAGGCATACTGATTTATGGTAGCCAAACTAAGAAGCAGCTTGGTAGCACCTTTTCAGATTCACACATTTTAATAAAAAGCATATTTTTCATGACCTGAAGCTCACTTCATCAGATGTAAGGGAGTGACTAGACTGATGTAGGATTTAAATTTGAATAAGGTGAAAATAGAAGACCAGGTGATAATACGGATATATGGTTACAAGGACCAGTTATATATAATGTGATTTAAAAAACCCCAACCATTGGGTTTGCTGACACTTTCAGAGATAGCCTAAAACCTTTTCATATATGTAAGTTCAGGAATCTCTTGCTCAATTGTGCTGGTGAGTTTTTATTTTTTTAAATGTGGCTACTTTGAGATTTGTAATGGGATGTCTTGGAAGATTGAAATGGTCTGGTATTACTTGGTCCTTGCTTTGAAACCCTATTATTTTTCTGTACTGAAAAAATAATAACACAAGTTTTCTTTGCCTGTACAAAGTACTTCTTTGCATGAAGAAAACTCCAAGAATCCAACTCCCCCACAAAAAAACCCCTACTGTATATAAACAGAAAGAAGCACCACATTCACTCAGAATGATGGTACTTAGATGAGTAATGAAACATCTGAAAGCAAAGAACCAAGCTCAGAGAGCACCAAGGAGTGCATGGTTTAAACCTGAGTTACATATATTCTTTTATATTGGAACTCCAAGAATATAGTTAGGATCAAAGAAGAAATACATACCGTATTTTTCGGAGTATAAGACGCACCGGAGTATAAGACACACCTTAGTTTTTGGGGAGGAAAATAGGGGAAAACAATCTGCCTACCAGGTATTCATCTGGCTAGCATCCTTAGTCTGGTCAGCTTCAGCACATTATTTTATCCCCTGGTTAGGACTTAAAAAAACCTTCTTCTGAGAGTAACAATGAAAGAGCATGCAAGCCAGTAAGAGCTGGGAAGATCGTTAGCACCTGGTTAGGGCTAAAAAAAAAACTTATTCGGAGCAGCTGCAGCACATTATTTTATCTCCTGGTTAGGACTTAAAAAAACCTTCTGAGAGAATAACAATGAAAGAGCCTGCAAGCCAGTAAGAGCTGGGAAGATCGTTAGCACCTGGTTAGGGCTAGAAAACAACTTCTTTGGAGCAAGTAGAGCAATGAAAAAAAACCCTGCAAAGACTTAGGGCTGGAAAACATTCTTCTGAGAGAGTAACAATGAAAGAGCCTGCAAGCCAGTAAGAGCTGGGAAGATAGTTAGCACCTGGTTAGGGCTAGAAAACAACTTCTTTGGAGCAAGTAGAGCAATGAAAAAAAAACCCTGCAAAGACTTAGGGCTGGAAAAACATTCTTTGGAGAGAGTAACAATGAAAAAGCCTGCAAGGTAAGAGCTGGGAAGATCTGTTAGCACCTAGTTAGGGCTGGAAAAAAAGCTACATTCGAAGTATAAGACGCACCTGAATTTTCAGCCACTTTTAGGGAGGAAAAAGGTGCGTCTTATACTCAGAAAAATACGGTATGCATATTTCAAATTTTATACCCTCAAAATTATTTATCCTCTTACCCTCAAAACGACGCTATAGAGCACTGCACACCAAGACAACTAGACACAAGAACAGTTTTTCCCGAACGCCATCACTCTGCTAAACAAATAATACCCTCACCACTGTCCAACTATTCACTAAGGCTGCATTACTATTACTATTAGTCTTCTCATCGTTCCTATCACCCATCTCCTCCCACTTATGACTGTAACTTGTTGCTTGTATCTTTATGATTTATATTAATATGGATTGTTTCCTGATTGCTTATTTGTACCCTATGACAATCATTAAGTGCTGTACCTCATGATTCTTGAAAAATGTATATTTTATTTTATGTACACTGAGAGCATATGCACCAAAGACAAATTCCTTGTGTCTCAAATCACACTTGGCCAATAAAGAATTCTATTCTATTCTATTCTATTCTATTCTATTCTATTCTATTCTATTCTATTCTATTCTATTCTATTCTATTCTATTCTATTCTATTATTCTATTCTATTCTATTCTATTCTATTCTCCTCTATTCTATTCAGAATGTTTTAAATATATGATGTGTAACAAAATCTTAAATATGATTATATTTCATTTCAGGATTATAAATTGCCAACTCTATTGCTCTTTTCTAGTTAACCCTATTACATTATTGTCCCCCAAAACTTCCTCCCCCTCATTTGGCATTCTGAACTGTTTTTCATTAAATCACTAAAATTTAAGGATGGTTATTTTAATTGTTTCTGTGTGTGAATATAGATTTTTTGCGGGGGGAGAGGAGGTTGTGTCTGCTGGTGTTATCCTATTCCTGCTAATACCACTATACTAACTATCTTATTGTCTCTTACCACTTGAGTTTATTATTAAAGTGATTAATAATGAGTTTCCCTCTGGAAATACTAAATAAGTAAGAACACACCACTCCTGGAATCACCTTTTAAGTTTCTAATGATTTGGGTTTTTATCATGCAGGGTAATTACTTCCTATAGAAAGACCCCGTAAATGTTTGACTGCTTCTAATTTGTGTTTTAAGGCTTTGTATATGATTGCTGAACTGTGGGAAGTGAAATTAATAACAAGTACTTCAGAAAAAGCTGGAATGTTTTTGAAAAAAACATTGTGTAAATGGCAAAAGTAATTGAATGCTATAATATACTCAGTGACCTGAAGATCTAATTTTGTCAGTGGTTTTACCTTTAGATGAAGTAATTTTTATTCACCATCTCTGTAATTTATTGTGGAATGAAAACAGATAAGAAGACACTTACAAGTGTCTTTAGATTTTCCATATGTAAAGTTTGAATTTGACAAATGGGTTCATTATGGATGGATGCATTATATTGTTTTATTTTTGATGTTGGTTTAATTGTTGGTTGGGAGGCACACAGAGTTTGACATAAGATAGATGGCTACTTTAATATTTTAATTAAAGAAACAAACAAATAAATAAGCATGTAATCATATCGTGGATTAAATTTTGAAGGTATGCTATAATTGACTAGTATGATTATTTGTAGATAATTACATACAAACAAAGATACCTTGCTCGTTCTTATCATTCAAAATGTTTTTCAACATTAATTACATTACTGATTAATCTCCTAAATGTTGCCACTTTTATGGTAATTAACAAAGGGCAAATTAAATGAAACCAAAATAAAACAGTAATCCACAAAACTGTGATTGCTAAGAAGACTACATTATCATGTATAAAATCCAATTTTAAACTGTTTACTACAGTAAAGCACAGGCAGCTCTCCAGGTGTTGTATTGCAACATCAACTTCCACAGTGGCTTCTGTTGACTCTGGAAACTGAAAATTGTAGTTCACCGGGTTAATAATTTGTGATTTAAAATAGGGTTAGGCAATCTTAAGTGCCACCTATAATACTTTTTTTGGGCAGGATTAAAAATGGGCCATAAGCATTACTGGCTACATCACAAACATGAGTACATTTTCTTTTAAATATAGCACCCGTGTTTTAGGTATACATTGTAAATCTGAGGTGTTTTCCACCTCATAATAGTTGAAAAAGTTGTATGTTCCCAGCAACCCTAGCCTGAGAGTTACAATAAGGGTCTAGGGATGTGTAACCTATAGTTCAAAGACTACAAAGACTATTTCAACCATAGAAATATTGCTGCATGCACTGAAGAACAAGATGCCTCATCATTCCAAATGTAGAGATGGCTATAGTGGTTCCAACTTCACCATGAGTGAAGGGACACTGCCTTCAGGTAAGCAAGTTATCTTAAAGATTGCAGCAATAGTACACAGCTCTGTTCTATAATACTTCACTACTATGCACAGATTACCACCTTTTGCTGGCTGGGATAGCTTTTTCTCAAATGGCAAGACCAGATTACCCATGAAAGTGCCATATCAATATGGTAAATTGATTAAAGAAAAAGAAATGGATTTATTTAAGTTATGAATTAGTATCTCTTCTAAGTAATTATTGAAAGGAATTCCCTTTGAATTTTCATTATTCTTTATTCATGACAATGTTTTCTAGGACCAGAATGGGGAATAGCATTGTTTTTCACCAGTTCTTATTCAGTTGATGAAATAAAATATTTCTTTCAAAGACATTTGTACAAATGGCACATAATGGTATTGAATATTTTTTTTTAACAACAAGCAGGATAAAGAAGCATGTGCACAATTTTGTCTCTTCAATGGCAGATGGTCTCCCTGGCTCATGACATAACTTCTATTGAGATTTTCAGATTGAAATATGGGTAATCAGGAAAACATCAGATTGATTAAGTTGTTGGAAGTTAAAAGTCCTCTGATCTGCCCCTCCTTTTGCCACCTCACTCCTACATTGGGAAAGCAGGAATTCCCTCAGATTAATGGAAGATGCCAGATCCCCTCATAATAATTCACACCTGGGATTTTACTTTTTGGATTTTACACCCCCTCAAGATTAAAATCCAGGGCAGGAGCACCTCAATCTGCAGACTTTTGACAGAATTACACACTAAACCAGCATGTACATAAACGATGGCTCCCAAGTCAACACCAGTCCCCTATAAAACCAAGTCTCTAGACCCATTTTCTCTGTAGTCTACCCCACAAAACAAACCTCTTTGCTTTTGAGAATAAAATATCTCCGTTGTCACAGTATGTCTGGATTTCATGTTGATAAATTCTTTGAGAATATCTATTTCCTTTGGAAAAATCTGGGAAATAAAGAATTTATCAATATGAAATCCAGACATACTGTGACAAAGGAGATATTTTATTCCCAAAAGCAAAGATTAAGTATGTAATGAAATTTTTATCTTTTATAATTGTAAGCTACCCAGAGTTACCTTGAGGCATGATAGGCAGTCTATATTTTTTTATAAATAAATATGTCAAAAATTTGTGCTGTGCACTATTTTTCCTTTTTTCCTTCTTTACCTTCTGTGTTCCTGACTAAATAATACAAATATTAATAATAATCTAAGCAAATTATATTCTTATCCTTACAGTGCATATAATTTGCATATTTGGCTGACAATATATTCTCAATATTCTTTGAGAATATCTATTTCCTTTGGAAAAATCTGGGAAATAAAGAATTTATCAACATGAAATCCAGACATACTGTGACAAAGGAGATATTTTATTCCCAAAAGCAAAGATTAAGTATGTAATGAAATTTTTATCTTTTATAATTATAAACTACCCAGAGTTACCTTGAGGCATGATGGGCAGTCTATATTTTTTATAAATAAATATGTCAAAAATTTGTGCTGTGCACTATTTTTCCTTTTTTCCTTCTTTACCTTCTGTGTTCCTGACTAAACAATACAAATATTAATAATAATCTAAGCAAATTATATTCTTATCCTTACAGTGGATATAATTTGTATATTTGGCTGACAATGGCATTGTGATATCTCTATTAGTGGCATCTTTACTTGCTGTATTATTTGAAATGAGGGAAAACATTTTAAATGTGTACATAGAAGCAAAATGCAATTCTTCATCCTTTCTGGCCATTTTCCAGAGTTACGAGAAATAAAGCAAACAACACCTAGGACAGGAAGCTCTTCTTGAGAGGCATAAGAGACTGCAGGAAACTCTGGGCTTCTTTTTCACTTTGAAGCCAAACAACCTGCTGAGGAAAATGGAGCAATGAGAGAAAAAAGGGAGAGGGAATCAAAGTGGTTTCCTGAGCTTTGATCTCTTGCTTTCTCACGTGTTTGAATAAAATTTCTTCAGCACAGTAGGGGCTATAGCTGTGTTTTGTATGTACAATATCAAACAAGAGATTCATTCCCAATTTCAGGAGAAGATGACTTCCAAAAACAGGATATAAAGAAGAAAGAAAAATAAATAAAGAATATTTATTTTGCTTTGTCGTCATTCAATGTGTTCCCTTGAACTTGCTAAAAGAAGTGAATAGGCTAAATCTGGGCAGGAAATTATATTTCTATTTCTTTGATATCTGACTCAGTGGGTTTCCTACCCTGAATGCTAAGATTTTCTTCTATTGGGCCACTCGGCTTTCTGAAGCCATTTTTGAATGTCATAAAGTTTGCCAGAAAAAGGAAGAAATAGTATCCGTTAGCCAATACAGTGTATAATACTATCATATTGGCTAGACCACTACAACATTTTCTTACATCAAGTCAAAAGAGTCATTAAACTATACGTACCACTAATAATTCCCCAAAACAGGAAAAACAAACTACCCATAACAATAAGGAAGCTCCAAGCAAAAAAAAAATATCTCTGGTGAAAAAACAAAATGGGCCACATAACCAACTACAAAAACCGATACAAAAACTTATGCAAACAAATAGACTGAATGCACAAATTATCATATCAAACAAGAGGAAAACCTCCTGTGCACAAAATCCAACCGGGCATTCTACAATTTTGTAAATAACAAACTTAAAGAGACGAGAAATATCCCAACCCTAAAAGGACCTAACAATAAAGACTGTAATGATGATACTGTCAAAGCCAACCTCTTCAATACATTATTCGGCTCAGTCTTCGGCTCAGTAAACAGCAACAACTCATATCCAATATTTCCTAGTTGAACCACAAACAATTACAATGATCTAATACAAACTTACTTTACAGAAGACAATGTTAGAAAGGCTCTACACAACCTAAAACCATCTCTATTCATCGGACCAGATGGACTATGTGCTTACTTCCTAAAAACACTTTCCACTGTCCTATCAGAACCTCTAAGCATAATTTTTGACATATCTTTCAGAACCAGCTCCCTACCCAACCTATGGTCACTAGCTACGATAATCCCTGTCTTCAAAAAGGGAGACCCCAGCCTAGTTGAAAATTATAGACCAATCTCTTTATGTTGCGCCACCTGCAGAGTCATGGAATCAATCATTAACCAATCCATTACCCTCCACTTAGAGACAAACAACCTACTCTCTCACAAACAATTTGGTTTCAGAAAAAAATTATCCTGCAATCTACAACTTCTACATTGTAAAAACATATGGACTACACATCTCGATCAGGGCAAAGCAATAGATGCAATTTACATAGACTTTGTAAAGCCTTTGACTCTGTGGTACACAGAAAACTACTAAAACTAAAATCTTATGGCATTTCTGCCCCCCTACACAAATGGATAACTGCATTCCTGTCAAATAGACAACAAGTGGTCAAAATAGGAACAAAGCTATTAAACCCTGTACCTGTTAACAGCAGTGTTCCCCAAGGCAGCGTTTTAGGACCTACTCTCTTCATTCTTTACATAAATGACATTTGTGATAATATACAAAGTAACTGCGTCCTCTTCGCAGATGATGTAAAACTATTCAACACCACTAACAATACTACAACCCTTCAAAAAGACCTTGACTATGTATCTGAATGGTCAAACAAGTGGCAACTTCAAATCTCAATCAACAAATGCTCAGTTTTACACATTGGCAAAAATAATCAGAACACAAAATACAAACTAGATGATCATGACCTTGTTGATGATCCTCACTCAGTAAAGGACCACGGAGTAGTCATCTCTAATGATCTAAGTGCCAGAGCCCACTGCAACAACATAGCTAAAAAGGCATTAAGAGTGGTTAACCTAATCTTGTGTAGCTTCTTCTCTGGTAACATTGTACTCTTAACCAGAGCATACAAAACATTTGCTAGACCAATTCTTGAATACAGCTCATCTGTCTGGAACCCACACTACATATCAGACATTAATGCAATTGAGAATGTCCAGAGATATTTCACAAGAAGAGTATTACATTCCTCTGCTTGCAACAGAATACCTTATGAAACCAGACTTGAAATTTTGGGACTTGAAAATTTAGAACTACGCCGCCTTCGATCTGACCTAAGTGTAGTTCACAAAATTATCTGCCACAATGTCCTACCTGTTAATGACTACTTCAGCTTCAACCGCAATAATACACAAGCTCACAATAGATACAAACTTAATGTAAACCTCTCCAAACTTGATTGCAAAAAATTCGACTTCAACAACAGAGTGGTCAATGCCTAGAACACATTACCTGACTCAGTAGTTTCTTCTTAAAAAAATAAAAATAGTTAATATTGTGGTACTGTATTTATGAAACAAAACAATTGTACACATTGGGTATGCATTTAAATCTTATTTTTACTTTTTTATATATAATATTCTGTTGCAAATGTAACCTGTGAATTGCAGTAAAGTTAAGGAATGAATGAAGCTGATGCAGACGGTAGCTGTTTGAAGCTGGTGCAGACTGCAGGCAAGAAAATAATGAAGGTGTTGGGGGCAATATGCTGACTCTGTAAACTACTTAGAGAGGACTGTAAAGCACTGTGAAGCAGTACATAAGTCTAAGTGCTATTGCTGTTAACCAGAAATCTTTTTCTCAGCCTAAATAAGTAATATTTTTAAGTGATTAAGGAAAGAAAGAAGCATGTCTTCCCTCTGAAGCTTTCTGGATTCCATGCATTTCAGAGTATTGATTGATTGAGGATCTATGAATCAGTAGATTGCTCCTTGTCTATATTTCTCATCTGTTTTATTTAAATAGATTGGAACAGAACCATATATAATGTCAAAAGGGCATTATTCTTCTACATGCAACACATAAATAATGTGGCAATTTACCATTTATGCTGCATCTTGATAAGCTTCATAACGCTTTACATGTCACATTCATTTTTTGAATAATTAATTGTGACACTTGGGTTTTTATCAAGTTTTGACACTGGTAGGCCACAGTTTTTTAAACTCCAATTTTTCATACTTACAGAACAATCGAGGACAGAAACAAAGATAACCTCAAGATTTATCAGTAACACTTATATCAGTCTTATTCATTGAGGTGAGCTTTTCTTTGAAAAATCTCTACTGTTCCTAGTTGGTGCTAATTTTATTTCATTTTTAAATAAAAAATATTAATTGTCCTTCTGAATGAACTCATTCATGTTCATGAAAGAACAAAAAGACTTTTAAAAATCTCATCCACTAGATTCAGCTTCCCATCAAAAATTATTTATTATTCCTGGCTGGAGCTAATTTTATTTCTTTTTAATTTAAACAGAAAATATGATATTTTATATAACCATGTATTTCCCAAGATTAATCCATGTACAGTATGTACGTGAAAGGACAACTAAATCTCATAGTGATCCTCTAAATCAAAACAGTTGTTACAATTCCAGTTGTAAGTAGAATTGTGGAGTATTTATTTATTTAATTTGATTTATATGGTCGTACCTTTCTGAGTATCTAACAGAAGTTTAAAATGTCAATATAGTAAGAATAATAAAGTAGTAAACAAGCAGTAATTACACAAAGTCCCAAAGCATAAAATGGCAGCTGAGGATAACCAATCAGTCATACATCTTAGGTTTATGAACCTCCTGACATGCATGTCTGGGAAAAGAGCTTGATCTTAAGCACTTTCCAAGACAGCAAGTTTAGTCAAACTAATCTCATGTGATATAGAGTTGAAAAGGGGAGGGACTGTGACAGAACGACATCGTTGGTTATTCTACCTGATTGGACAGTAGAAACAATATTGGAGGCAGTCCCTCAAACAATCCAGACCTATGCCATTGCAGGCTTTATCAGTAACAATCAGCACTTTGAATTGCATCAGGAAGCATATTGGGAGCATACTGATAGTTTGCAGGCAAATATGTATTAGGATACAAGGAGCTGGTCTCCGTCTATTACCCATATTCATGAAAATCTTAGAATATTTCATATGAGTTTCTATTACTGTTTCCTAAATGATGCTATGCAAAAGGTATCTGATATATTTCCCTTCTTTTTAACTGTGATTATACTGTATATCACCAAACATAAATTATTCCCAGTAGCTTAAAATGCAATAATCCTATAACATGAAATCAGAAGACCAGAAGTTGGTCTTATTAAAAACATTTTTTTTAAAAAAACATTAAAATGGGTAATTTTAAGGTACCCATTTTTGTCTTCAAAGTTCTAAGTGGCTTAGTACTTAAGTACTTAAAAGAAAAAGGCATCTTGCTCCAATATCTTCTAACTTAAGATCAACTGGAACACTCTTTCCATGGTCCAATGCAATGATCAGGAAATTGGCCCACCTACAGCACAGTCTCCAATATCCCATGAATTATTACACACACACACACACACACACACACACACACACACACACACACACACACACACACACACACACACACAGCAGGCCCAGGGATCCCATAGAAAGAGGGAGCTTGCAAAATAGATGCATTGTGTGTAGGATTTTGATTCCAAATTTCACATTTTTGTAGCTTTAAATTCTTTTAATTTTAATGCTTAGTCGCTTGGGTGAGATTAGACAAATAGAAATTTAATAAATAAATCAATAAATAATATTTTAACAGTTTTGTTGTAATTGGTTTAATAGGACTTTTTTTGTTATTTTAATTCAGAGTACCACTCTGAATGCCACAAATACAATATATATATATTTTCAATAACCAGACCAAAATTAGATTATGAATTACTTCTGAGTACTTAACAATTCAATTATACTATAGTTCTTTTTCCTTTTACTGACCATAAAATCTGTTAAATGTTTCTTGTTTTGCATTTTCTGTTTCATGTTCTTACATTTCATTATATAGAAAAGAATGAACACACACACACACACACACACACGTGTGTATTTTTGCATATGTGTGTGTTATTTTACTTTTTGTCTCACAAAAATGATTTTTTTTCTTTATCACTAAAAATAATTTCTCTTATAGCAGAACTATTAATAATATCTGCTGCTGTCGATAATATTGTTTAGGGCAAGTTTAGAAACCGTTTCTGTGTCATCAGCAAAAATTTAGAACAACCTACTATGGTCTGGAAACTTCTTCATATCTGTGAAGATTTAAGACCTTGAAAACACTGCACACATTCAGGAATATTTCTTGGTATATAAAATTACAGAAGGTGGAAAAAAAGTGATATTCTGGTTATTCTGTCAAGCTTTCATACGTATACAGCATTGTTTCACTCTGCCAAGGGAATACGCTATATAGAAATAAAAAGAAATGGAGAGAGAACCTGAAGCTGTGGGAATTAATTATATGGGATCAGAAATGATATAAAGGAATACCTTTTATTTCCACTAGGTATAATTCAATGAATGATATCTATCTTGAAAAGAAAGTGTCCAACACCTGAAAAATATGGAGTATATGAATTTTCTGCAGAGCAGATAATGGTTGATTTTGCACTGTCACAATGAGAGGCCAGTGTATGCGTCATTTGAGGCCAAATGAACTCTGTTTATCTGTCAGTACCAAGATTGAGTACAGCTGGGAGAGAGAGAAAAAGAATAATAATAAGTGAAAAAGTTTTTCTCAGGTCCCCCAGGTGAGATGAAATTTCAGAAACACTTTGTAAGCTGCTGCAGTATAATATAATTAACCCCTTCCCATATGGACTTGATACCCCATGTGGGCAAATAATTGCACTATAGTTTTATTGTCCATAGGAAACATAGAACTAAACAATTAATAGTTAAAGTGTCGAGTTTATTATAAAATTATTTTTAAATGGTTCCTTTTCTTTGCTTCCTGCATGCATTTTAAAATCATATTCCTGGGGTGAAGTATGAATTGAACTTCAGCTTCTACAGTCTACTACAGTAGGTATCCTGGAATCTTCCTGAGTTTGAACAAGAAGCCAATATTTGAAAGACAGAGCTTAGTGCAATTCACTACAGACAAAGGGTAAAGGCCAGTGGAAAATCTTCTTTGTGTTGTTTATTTAACTTTGCAGAACTGACAAGTGAAGACCTGATAAAATATTTAAACAGTAACATTGGTGATAAAGCCAACATTAAATAAAAATACATTGTGATATACACAATGATGTCTGCCAGTTGAATGGACACTGCTGATAGAATAGATTCTTCCTTCCCCTCTCCCTTATTTTGTGTTTATGCGTAGAATTCCCTAGATAGCTCTCTTCTTCCTTTCCTCTGTATCTTGTAAAATCCCAAATATATGCTATGAATTACTGAAATAACCTCCACATGCAGAATGAAGATGAGAAAGTGAAATTCCATTGCAGGAACAGCAGTCACATGGGGTGTAGATCTATATGTAGTGGAGAAGACAATAGAAGACATGATAGCAATTACAAAATATCTGAAGAGCTGTCATGTGGCATATGATATATCATTGTTCATTGTTCTTCCAAAACCTAAAACAAGAAGCAACAGGTTTCAATTACCAGAAAATAGGTTTTAGTAGTCTGGAAGAAAAATTTTCTAACAATAAGAGCTGTTCAACAGTGCACAGAATGCATTGTCTGCAAGTTATTGAACAAACAATTAGATGGCCATCTGTCAGAGGCATTTCAATAGTAGATTCCTAACTGGGAATGAAATTGGATTGGATAATTTCCAACCCATACATTGTATCATTCTTCATCTGTATAAAAGAACATGCCAGATCAAAGGTCTTCCGAAGGGATTCTCAAGAAGGTCCATTATCAACACAACCTCAAGTAGTTGTTAAAACCAAATGTAGTTTGATGGAAATTCTATTCTATGAAGTCAGCTACTTTCACTGAGTAATAAGGCAAGGGAGTATGTGAAAAAATAATATTAGTTAAAATATTAAAGCATTACAATGCATTACGGCTTCTGTGTTCGAGAAGGTGCTCAGTTTTGATGGAGCAACTTGTATTTTAAAATCTACATTCTGTGCAAGGAAAATCCATGTAATGCCTCTTTTCATAGTGGTATTCTTTAATAATAATAATAATGTATTGTCATTGTACGTATATACACAGTACACCCATACAACGAAATTCACATAACGCTTCAAGACCAGTCCCAACACACATAGCAATCCCCACCCGCCACGAATTCCCCACCCTGAACCACTCAAACATCCATACAACAGACCAAGTAATACTATCCAACAGTTCACTGATGGTGACCCTTCAATTCATTATTAAGTGCAATTATAGCTCTAGGATAAAAACTATTCAGAAAGCGTGTGGTCCGAGTTTTGATTGTTCTGTATCTTCTGCCAGAAGGCAACAGTTCAAAAAGATTATAAGTAGGATGAGAAGAGTCTCTGAGAACATT
Source organism: Diadophis punctatus similis (assembly GCA_023053685.1). Classification (NCBI taxonomy): domain Eukaryota; kingdom Metazoa; phylum Chordata; class Lepidosauria; order Squamata; family Dipsadidae; genus Diadophis; species Diadophis punctatus. The sequence continues at coordinate 47,035,811 of JALIGW010000002.1, read as the reverse complement.
GTGCAACTTCCTAGAACAGTGAGATGCAGCGATATCATCCAGGGCTGGTAGCTGGAGCCCAATGATATTCTGGACAGTTGTAATTTGCCTTGTACACAGAGATTGGATAACCTTAGAATAAATGCACGGAATTTATAGAATAAATGCACGGAAGCAAAAAATTGCTGAAATTGCGCGCACACGCGCGTCTCCTCATGATATTTTGGCGAGATTTTGCTTCCGTGCATGCGCAGGAAGCAAAATCGCATGAGGGGGCACGTGCTCAATATGGCAGCGCAACGGTAGTGAGGTAAGTGCAACCCGTCCCTGATTTAGTCTTTTCCCACAATTTCCGTTTCATTTTAGTATCTACAATAAAAGTTTGTTGATATGGTGTTACAAGAATAAGTATTGTTAAAAACAGGTCTGTGTTCTTGAACGGTAGAAACAACATTTGGAACTCTATCAATGATTACAGATCTATTGAGGATGGAGATACAAAAATGTTACTCTTTTTCCTTTGGTACAGCATGTGACCCTAAATTTACTATATTGGATTGTCAATATGTGTTTGCTTTCTGTGTGTCAGCTGTCTCTCTGTCCACATAATAGAAAGAACTGATCAATATTATTCTGTGTGGTCAGGTTTTAACAATGTATTTAAAAATTGGGCTGAATGATTTCCTATCATAATGTAGCATAATATATCTTCTTCTTTCCTTTTCTTTTTCTTTTCTTTTTGTTTTTCATTTATTTCATTTCATGTTTCCCTCATTTACCCTATATAATGGTAATTTTAAAAAAGACATCAGCAAGCACAGTATAATGCCTGCCATCATATAATACCTAAAATCTCAATTGCTACATATTGATAACATCTAGTTAAATAGAAGGACAGAAATTCAGACTTGTCTGTTTCCTGATATAAGACACCATCCACATTTTAAAAAAAAAATCCATTGAAATGTTATCTGATACAATGAGGATGGTTTTAGCATGTGCTATATGGTTGCAGATAATCAAAAACCATCTAGTAATGGCATGGATAAACTATTGTACTCATTCGTAAGGGGGAAGGTGAAAGACAAAACTCTCTTCAGGGCAGGTCACATTTTAGTTATTTTTGATGGATTACTCACCTAGTTTTGGGCAGGGAGTCCTAGGGAAGCTCCAATCTACTTGGTGTCAGCCTGGTTGTCATAGGATTCTCAAACAAGAATTTAATATAATTCTAATGGATAGAATAGAGACATTCAGTTATGAATATTGCATCTTTTCTTTTTCTTTTTTTGTAAGATATATTAATTTGTTGCCTTCCCAGATTCCAATTCTTCCATTAAATTCCAAGGGTTGGAAATCAATTTTTCTCACTGAGCTTTTCAGATTAGGCACTTAAGGCAACCAAGAATGCTACAAAAAGATGTAACATAAAACAAAATCCCTCCACCATTTTTAGCAATACGCTAAATGAAAAATACTAGCTAAAGAAAAGATTCACCAGCCTGAGAATAGAATATAAAAAGAGTTTTCTGCAATTTTGAGAAATTACAAGGCAGACCTTAACACTTTAACCTGATTTATTATTTCAATTTGGCTCCTGCTCTTAATAGACAAATATATACACATGTTAGCACATATAGATCTATATATAGCAGGAAACCACCTATAACTTTTACTAAGAAGTTCCCCTGATTCACTTAATAGTGATAAGTACAACCGCTTGCAAATAGCCATTTTTCAAACAAATGTATCCGATAACCCTTGTATTCAACGACATAATTCCATGAATGGAATATTTTTCACTTGCTTGTTGCAATAATCTTTACCTAATGTACTTGTTGAATTTAAAGAACAAAGCCTTCCTTTTGGATTGAACAGTATTGCTTTGTATACCTCGTATATATTTTCAACCCAAGTGAAATCTTAACATGTAAAATAATGAACAAGACCTATAATGAAAACATAAATGCTGACACAACCTTAAAAATAATAACAGACTGAACCTCTTCATGGTGCAGTATATGTTATTCCATCTCTCACCAAGGCATTTAGATTAAGTGTTTTTAGAAATATAAATCAAAGGCAGTGCTATCATTACATTCCTATTTGGCTGTAATTTATCCAGGGTCCAAAACAAATATAACTAACACTGAAGTATTTAACACTAAGTTCACCGAGGCATGAAATGTTATAAAAAGTGACCTTCGATACTGTTGGATATGCAGAATATAAAGCAGACTTCATTTTTCATACACATATATTGAGAAAACAAGCTGTTAATCTGGACCTGCTGGGGTAATCATCCAGACCAACAATTTACGTATGTGCTTTTGTTTGATAGCACTTCTCACTGATTTAATTGCTTCTACCTGAAGCAGCAGAACTTTAAGTAGGACACAACCAAAAAAATCAAACTATTGGCAGAGTTTGTGAAGTTGTCCATTGAAAACCCTGAGCATACATACCAGTGTTTTGAATGTTTTGCAAATAATCTTAGGTTCTCTGGAGTACTCTGGATAACTGCAAAAAAAGCTAAATATTTATGATGTAGTGAGGGGTGTTGTATCTAGATTCCCTTTACTTTTGATTGGATAAAATTTTCTGCTGATAGTATTGGACTGACACTTATTGAGTCTTCATTGAGTCTTATTAGCGATTCGTTGTGTAACCCATTTGCCTTTGCTTCATATATTAAAGTGGAAACCATACACTATGCAGAGACCTGTGAAAAATTTGCTGTTTTGAAACACCAACTAGGTCAACTGTTTCAAATGATCATTTTCCTTGTGAAATGGTATATGTGTATAAATAGATTGAAAAATCAAAATAAAATTAGCTGGGAATTACCTATACCTACATATATAAAATGGGATTTCATAGGTTTAGTGGAACTGCAAGTATAATTGTGTCTTTTGCACCATGAATTATGCATTTCAGTAAAATTTCCCTTTTTTTCCCACTGAGTCTATCAAAATGCAAATCTCACAAAATCAGAGTGAAAAATCAAGTTATGTACATAAAGTTAGTGGCATGGTCTGATTATTTCCTACAGAATTTGCCCCATAATATCATCATAGAGAAATAAGATTGGTATGAGATATATAGGAAAATAATAATAATAATAATAATGAATATCTGCCTATCCCAGGTCTTTGGGAAGGACTCAATGCATGGATAATAATGCCAAATCCAATTTAAATGTCTGATCGACTGTGCGAGAAACCATAATAATTCTCACCGCACAAAACTACAGTAAGTTTTAAAAACAAATACTTGCAAAACCAGAACTGAGAAGATAGAAAGAGACAACAAATGCCATCTCTGCAAAGAAGCTGAAGAAACAATAGACTTAGAATAGAATAGAATAGAATAGAATAGAATAGAATAGAATAGAATAGAATAGAATAGAATAGAATAGAATAGAATTCTTTATTGGCCAAGTATGATTGGACACACAAGGAATTTGTCTTTGGTGTGTATGCTCTCAGTGTACATAAAAGAAAAGATACATTTGTCAAGAATGATTGTCATAGGGTTCAAGTAAGCAATCAGGAAACAATCAATATGAATATAAATCGTAAGGATATAAGCAACAAGTTACAGTCATACAGTCATAAGTGGGAGGAGATGGGTGATAGGAACGATGAGAAAAACTAATAGTAGTAGTAATGCAGCCTAGTGAATAGTTTGACAGTGGTGAGGGAATTATTTGTTTAGCAGAGTGATGGCGTTCAGGAAAAAACTGTTCTTGTGTCTAGTTGTCTATAGCGACGTTTTGAGGGTAGGAGTTGAAGCAATTTATGTCCAGGATGTGAGGGGTCAGTAAATATTTTCACGGCCCTTTTTTTGACTCGTGCAGTATACAGGTCCTCAATGGAAGGCAGGTTGGCAGTAATTGTTTTTTCTGCAGTTCTGATTATTCTCTGAAGTCTGTGTCTGTCTTGTTGGGTTGCAGAACCAAACCAGACAGTTATAGAGGTGCAGATGACAGACTCAATAATTCCTCTGTAGAACTGGATCAGTTAGCTGCTACAAGAAGATTGACTACAAACAAAGGCATGGCAAAGTAGCAGCAATGGTGCATTGGAAGATCTTGAAGAGACACTATGTTCCTGCAAGCAAGAACTTGTAGGAGCATAAAATAATAGAAAATTAAGAAGCTAAATTGCTCTGATACTTTAAAATTTAAACAGGTGAGCACCCAACACATAACATTCCAGCTTTAACAATTATTGATAAGATAGACAAAAAAGTCTGGATAGTGGATGTGGCAGTACCTGGAGACAGCAGAAGAGAAGAGAAAGAACTGGAAAAGATAAGAAATACAAAGACCTGCAAATAGAAATAGAATGACTGTGGCAAAAGAAAGCAAAAGATAGTATCAATAGTAATATGGTAGGTGCCTTGGGTGAAATCCCAAAACAACTGGAACACCACTTGAATTCCATCGGCATTGACAAATTCACTATCAGTCAATTGCAAAAGGCAGCTTTACTTAGAACAGCTTATATCCTGTGAGGATATCTGTATGACATACCATCAAATGTCCACATCTGCCTAACCCTGTGATGGTGAACCTATGGCATGCTTCACGTGTGCCACAGGTGGCACGCTGAGCCATATCTGAGGGCAAGCAAGGCATTGCCCTATGTCAACTCCAGCGTACATGTGTGCACTGGCCAGCTGATTTTCGGCCTTTCGGAGGGGGGGATGCCATTTTCACTCTCCCCAGGCTTCAGGAAAGCCTCCGGAGACTGTGGATGGCGAAAAACGGACCCAACTGGCCTACCGGAAGTTCAAAAATGAACTTCCGGTAGGCCCGTTAGGCCATTTTTTTGCCCTTCCCAGGCTTCAGGAAAGCTTATTGAAGCCTAGGGAGGGCGAAAAATGGCCCAATGGCCCTACCGGAAGTCTGGAGGCTTCAGTGAGGCCTGCACGCATGCATGGGGGCAGCAGGGGGGTTGTGCATGCATGCACGGGGGGAGGGCATTGCATTATGGGTGTGGGCACGTGCACACGCGCTATCTCACGTTCGCCCGCCCTTTTGGCACCTGAGCAAAAAAAGGTTCGCCATCTCTGGCCTAACCTATGTCCCTGGGAAGGACTCAATAGCTTACAACAATGACAAATCCAGTCTGAACATTTGGCTGACTATGCAACAAATAATATATTTCAGACATTCATCTCCATTTGTGAGATCTTGAGTCTAGTTAGACAATTATTGAGCTCCTATTCTTTCTGATATCTCTGCAATTGAATCAATAGTGATAAATTGAACTATACATTCTTGACGAAGTACTGAGATAGAAATAAAAATAAAAATATTCATCCTTTTAGTGAAAGTAAGTGGGCAATATTCTTTTATGAGTTAGATTAAAGAGTTAATTTTGGGGGTGGGGGAAACCCAGTTATGTTGCACTGTATATTTATATGATGGATTAAGTTTTGATACTGAAAGAGAAATAACTTATAATTCTCTCTGCTAGAAATTTTGTTGAGCTTTCATCTCACTTATGTTCTTCTGACACTTAGATATTTGTAGCAGTCATCCAGAAAGAATGCATTTGGAGAACAGCAAATATTAATAGAGTTATATTTTTGTTGTCCACAGAATACCTGTACTCCCTTTTGAAATTAAAGTTTGCTAGATTTGTCAAGCCTTTGAAATGAGCAAAATATTTGTCTCAAGAATGTAAGATTCAAAGCATGAATTGAACAAACAGAAAACTGTTCATAGATTTAACATCTTTAGAGTAAATTGACAAATACTATCAAAACACCTATTGCATTACCACTCTATTTAAACAGATGATCTGTCATTCTTATTTCCCCAAGAGGATATCAAGGAACATATCACTCTGTTTAAAGGGTGTGTGTGTGTGTGTGTGTGTGTGTGTGTGTGTGTGTGTGTGTGTGTGTGTGTTGTATACAGTGTCTCTTATATGAGGAAGATAATTAGAGCAAACTAGAATCAGACTTGGATTCCATACCCTTGAGTCTTCATGTGAGCCATCTTCCAGTCACTTTATTATGGATAGTAGAGGAAAGTGAAATGACTTTTCTGATACATTTTCAATCACCACCTATTCAACTTTGCTTGTGAGAGGGTCGTGGCAGTGAGAGATCTCATGGTCCCAGGAAACTGAGACGATCATTGATTGAGGTCAGTTGCCAGGCATCCAAATTTTGATCATGTAATCATGGGGAGGCTGCAGATGTTGTGGGAGTGAAGCAGTCATAGGTCATTTTTTTCTGTGGCATTGCGGCTTCAAACGGACACTAAACGAAGGGTATAACCCTTACTGAACTTGGTGGTCTTTAGTGATCATCCAACAGGATGTTGTCAAAGAAACCCCTAAAATCCTGCAAAATCACAAAGCTTCTAAGAAAGATAGTCATTTGGGTTCAACACAAAGCAACACTGATCTGAACAAATAGACAAGTTGCACTGTCAGAGTTGTGCTGCCTTATAAATACCATCAACAAAGAAACAAACAAACAAAGGGCTTGCGTCTAGACATTGTGGAGGTTTTTAAGAGACTGGACAGCCATTTGTCTGAAATGCTATAGGGCAGTGATGGCGAACCTATGGCACACGTGCCACAGGTGGCACGCGGAGCCATATCTGCCGGCACGTGAGCCGTTACCCTAGCTCAACTCCAGCATGCATGTGCGTGCCGGCCAGCTGATTTTTGGCTCGTGTGGAGGCTCTGTGAGGGCATTTTAGGTTTCCAGAGGGCCTCCGAGGGGGTATTTTCGCCCTCCCCAGGCTCCAGGGAAGCCTCTGGAGCCTGGGGAGGGTGAAAAACGGGCCTACCAGGCCCACCGGAAGTCGGGAAATGGGCCATTTCCGGCCTCCAGAGGGCCTCTGAGGGGGCGGGAGAGGCCGTTTTCACCCTCCCCAGGCATTGAATTATGGGTGTGGGCACTCACACGTGCATGACAGCGTGCGCGCATGCGTTTTCGGCACCCGAGGGAAAAAAGGTTCGCCATCACTGCTATAGGGTCTTCTACTTGAGCAGGGGGTTGGACTAGATTACCTCCGAGGTCCCTTCCAACTCTATTATTCTGTTTCTGTTAAATTTGGCTACCTTAGTCATTAGCCACTTCACTTGACAACTCCTACAGAGCCACTCTCAACTCACCACTTCTGTTAGCTGTCATAAGTCTATTGGAATTGCTTGTCTATTAAGGTTTAGTGGATGAGAAGGCCAACTGCCAGACTTAGATATGGAACATTTTCCCAAACCATGGTTTTCTTTCAGGGCTTATTCTTAAATAAATATGGTCCAGTGAGCACCAATATCATTCAGTCATATCTGAGAGGGGGGAAATAAACAAGGGAGGAAAATGAAGTAATACAGTATGTATAGATAAAAAGAATTGATATAGTAATGTTAGTTTTATATTGATAGAATCTAAAGTCATTTATTGGAAGGAATGTTTCAAGGAATGAAATGCCAAAATGAATCATTTTAGAACAAGAACCATAATTTGGAAAATTAGTCTGGTGAACTGAGAGAAGAGCATAAGAGAAGGATGAGAAAGACGATGG
>JALIGW010000002.1:46840777-47025777 GCA_023053685.1 Diadophis punctatus similis | reverse complement strand
TAAGACGCACCTTAGTTTTGGGGGAGGAAAACAAGGGGGGTGGGAATTCAGCCTCTGCCTCCCAGCAATTTGCCAAACAGCAAACAGCACAGATGATATACACTGTTTGCTGTGTATTTCTGTGCATGTGTGCCTGACCCATAGAAATAGCAAAGAATTGGAGAAATGTACATCATGGCAGTATATTAATGCCAGAAAGTTTTCTTAAATGTAATCAAACTAACTCCTCCTAATTATTTAAATAGATCTACTCCAAACATGACTAAGTCAGGGTTTAACCCAGCTGCCTTATCTTAATACTAAACAGGACACTGTTACATTTCAGACAATACTTGTACAGAAGCTGTTAAAATTGATGTGGCTTTCTGGAAGTATTCTCTGCTATTTAAAAGAAGATACAATAGCACTGGGCCTCTTCAGATCAAGCATTTATTTTAAAAAGCTTCTTCATTTTGTTAAGTTGTCTAGAACAATAATAAAGCAGTCTTTAAAAAATAAGTCTAATCATTTGAACATTCTACAGACATTTATAGTTATTGACTTACCTCCTTGCATCCAGCAACTCATTAACACAAGAAAATAAAATTCCACCTCTCCCTGCCAGCAATTTGCCTCCTTGCAGCTTTAGTTTCACTTTCATTTTAGCACGTGGCTGCAGCCTCTCAGCTGAGAGTCAGAAGGCTGATAATTGCTTGTGCTAGTCAGGCTCTGCACTGTTTGCTGCAAGGAGGTAAATTGCTGGGAGGCAGAGGACAAAGAGTGGGGGGTGGGTGGGTGGGTGGGGCTACATATGGTGTATAAGATGCACCCAAGTTTTCACCCTCTTTTTGGGGGTAAAAAGGTGCGTCTTATACTCCAAAAAATACGGTAAGAATGGAATTTCCCTGAGTATAAAATTAGGCTAATGTCTGGAGTAAAAAAGTAATATTCAGTTTATCTTGCATCATAGAATTATTATAATGCCTCATAATGTAACATGTAACTGTGTGAATGATCATGATTCATCTTATCTTCTTATATGTTAATTGCGGGCACATTACTAATTATCTCTTCATTGTCTCTGAGTGCATAATCTTAATAAAACGTTGAACTTAGATAACAATTACAGAGGAGAGGAGGGGAGGAGAACACCATTAACCAAGTGCCTCCCCTCTTGTGGTCTCTCTGCCGATATTACTAAAAATAATGAATGCACTTATCTTCCTGCAATAATGCAGTGTCTGTGCACAGTTCAGCAACTAATGGGTCAGACCAGAAGAATTCAAGCTCAGTGCAGTCAAGCAATGCTCCCTTCGTACTAATTGTGGCCACTCAAATAACAAGCTCTGTGCAAACTTTAAATCATTTAGGCTTGTTAAAATGCCACAGCTAAAGTTCACTGAGCCATTTTCAGGGCATTTCCTGCTGTGATATATTCTGGAAATAAAGAGTGATGGAAGAAGGTACATTTGAAGAATAAGCAACTGTACATAAGTGTTTCTTTGGTTTCTGTGCTGCACTTCTACTTCTGCTGCAACAACACGGGATCAGGCATCACTGTCCCAGGGTTTAATTAAAAATCACTTGAGGTTTATTTTATTGAAATGTCTAAGTCATGGGTGTCAAACTCATATATATAATGCAGGGGTGGGTTCTAACTTACCTCGCTGCCGGTTCTCTTCCTCCCGTGCCGCGTGGCTGCGTGTGCATTGTGCGCTGCGTGGCCGTGCCTCATGGGCATGGGCACGCATGTGCAGTGCTGAAAACTCGGCTTCTGTGCATGCGCAGAAGCAAAAAAAAGCAAAAAAAGCAAAAAACAAGATGGAGGCACATGCGCAGTGCCAAAAACTCGGCTTCTGCACATGCGCAGAAGCAAAAACCAGCAAAAAAATCCAAAAAAAAAAAATCCCCAAAAAAGATGGTGGCGTCCACGGACCGGCACCCACAGAACCGGCTACGTGACGTCACCACCGGTTTACTACCAGTTCTATAGAGCTGATGCAAACCAGGAGGAACCCACCTCTGATATAATGGTTTTATATTTCAATGGCAATAATATGAAAACACTAGATAATAAAAACTAACAGAAGAAACATGAAAATGCTGGGTGAAAACCTGTTGTACTGTAACTTTAGTAAGGTGGTTGGGTTTCTTTGATTGTTAAAAAAAAATCTGTGTCCCTTTGCTATTCTTAACTTTGCCCAACCGAGAGGGCTTTTTTGCGCAGATTCCATCTAACTTTTAATAGTACCATTCACCTCACCAGACCCAAATTTCTACACCATCCTTCTTTTTATTTATTTTTTCACCAGGTGCAAGTTTTTAAAGCAAAGTTTTTTTTTCTGATATAAAGTTCTTTGTAATGTACAGGTAGTCCTTGACTTACAATCACAATTGAGCCAAAAATTTATATGCTAAGCGAAACATTTGATAAGTGAGCTTTGCCCCATTTATTTTATTTATTTATTTTATTTATTTTATTTTGGAATTCTTATATGCCGCCCAACTCCCTAAGGACTCAGGGCGGCGTACATCAGTGAAAAATACAAGAACAACCAAAATCTAAAATAGTAATTAAAACAATATAAAAATTAAAACACAATATAAGAAATCAACAACCATTCAACATCATACATACTTGGGGGGTGAGCTCGAGTGAATTAAGCTCTACCCCCCGCCTGCAGGAAGAGCCATGTCTTAACGGCTTTTCGGAAGGCCAGCAGAGTGGGGATAGTTCGGGTCTCTGGTGGAAGTTGGTTCCAGAGAGCGGGGCCAGCCACAGAGAAGGCTCTCCCCCTTGGGCCCGCCAGCCGGCATTGCTTGGCCGACGGGACCTGGAGGAGGCCAACTCTGTGGGCCCTAACTGGTCGGAGGGAAGTATGAGGCAGAATGCGGTCCCGTAGATAACCTGGTCCTAAGCCATGAAGGGCTTTAAAGATGGTGATCAACACCTTGAATTGGACCCGGAGACCGATGGGCAACCAATGCAGCTGGCGGAGTATCGATGTCACATGGGTGTACCTTGGCACACCCACCACAGCACGCGCAGCCGTATTTTGCACCAGCTGAAGTCTCCGGATACTCTTCAAGGGTAGCCCCATATAGAGCGCATTGTAGTAGTCCAAACGAGAGGTGACAAGGGCATGAGTGACCGTGAGTAGAGCCTCCTTCTCCAAATATGGCCGCAACTGGTGCACCAGGCGAACCTGTGCAAAGGCCCCCCTAGCCACAGCAGAAAGATGATGGTCCAATTTTAGCTGTGGATCTAGGAGGACCCCCAAGTTGCGGACCCGGTCCGAGGGAGTCAGTTTCGCTCCCTCAAGGAACAAGGAGGGGCAGTTGTCATGATCCTTAGGAGGCAATATCCACAGCCACTCAGTCTTGTCGGGATTAAGTCTGAGTCTGTTCCTCCCCATCCAGATCCTAACGTCGTCCAGGCACCGGCACATTACATCAACTGCCTCACTGAAGTCAGACGGGGTGGTGATGTACAGCTGGGTGTCATCAGCGTACTGATGGAAACACACCCCATGTCTGCGAATGATCTCACCCAGCGGTTTCATGTAGATGTTGAACAGGATGGGCGAGAGAACCGACCCCTGAGGCACCCCACATGATAGGGGCCTAGGGGACGACCTCTGCCCCCCTGCCAGCACCGACTGCATCCTATCAGCGAGATAAGAGGAGAACCACCGCAAAACGGTGCCTCCCACTCCCAACTCGCTGAGACGATGCAGAAGGATACCATGGTCGATGGTATCGAAAGCCGCTGAGAGGTCAAGTAGCACCAGGATGGAGGAGTTCCCCCCATCCCGGGCCCGCCAGAGATCATCCATCAGAGCGACCAAGGCAGTTTCTGCACTGTAGCCGCGTCTGAAACCCGACTGGTAAGGATCTAGATGATCTGTTTCATCCAGGAGCTGCAGAAGCTGAGTAACCACCACCTTCTCCACAACTTTCCCTAAAAAAGGTAAGTTGGAGACCGGATGATAGTTCTTCAAGTCAGCTGGATCCAGGGAAGGCTTCTTCAGGAGGGGTCGCACCACCGCAGCTTTTAACGACTGCGGTACGGATCCCTCTCTCAAAGAAGCGGTGACCACCGCCTGGATCCAGCCGCGTGCCACCTCCCTGCTGGTCGAGACCAGCCAGGAGGGGCACGGGTCCAATAAACAGGTGGAGGTACCCATCGCACCCACAGCCCTGTCCACATCCTCAGGAGAAACAGGCCCAAACTCTTCCCATAATGATGGACTAGGACTAGCCCCTGTCAACTCAATGGACTCTGCCCAGCCAGAGTCCAGGTTTGACCGAATCTGAGCGACTTTATCCGACAGAAACTCAGCGAATTCCTCAGCTCTGCCTTGTAAGTGTTCCTCGCTCCCCCCTTTTGCAAGGAGGGAGCGCGTCACCCTAAACAAGGCGGCCAGGCGAGAATCTGCGGACGCAATAAGAGCGGAAAAATAGGATCGTTTTGCCGCCCTTATCGCCACTAAATAAGATCTGATGTAAATTCTTAATAGTGTTCGATCAGACTCGGTTTTTCTGGCCCTCCAGCGGCGTTCTAGACGTCTCTTCTGGCGTTTCATCTCCCGGAGCTCCTCGGTAAACCAGGGAGCTTTCCGGGATCCACTGCCATAGAGAGGTCGCTTAGGCGCAATTCGGTCTAGGGCCCCTGATGCTGCGGTGTTCCAAGCAGCCACCAGGGAGTCAGCCAAATTGTGTACCAGGGTTTCAGGTATTTCCCCAAGTTCCCTCTGGAATCCTTCCGGTTCCATTAGGCGCCTGGGGCGGAACCACCTAGTCGGTCCCGCCTCCCTGCAACTTTTTACAACTTTTCTTGCCACAGTTATTAAGTGAATCACTGCAGTTGTTAAGTTAGTAACACGGTTGTTAAGTGAATCTGGCTTTCCCACTAACTTTTTTCAGAAGGTCACAAGAGGTGATCATATGTTCCCTGGACACTGCATCCCTCATAAATATGAGTCAATTGCCAAGTGTATGAATTTTGAACACATAATCATGGCAATGCTACAAAGGACCTAAGTGTGAAAAATGGTCATAAGTCACTTTTTCAGTGCCATGGTAACTTTGAATGGTCACTAAATGAACTGCTGTAAGTCCAGGGCTACCTGTACTCAACTTAAAAAAAAAGTACTTTCAGAAAAAATACAAATACAAAATATTGCTAGAGTAGTTTTTAACCTGTGGCGGAGTCAGCATGGGCACATCTTTCCAATCTAATTTATTGAAAGGTTTGCCTGATTTCTTTTTACCTTCCTAATACATAAAACATTATAAAGCTTCTCCATGCTTTTTAATTCTGACTTTAGATGGCCTGCCCACACCCAGCTTTTTCTCTTTTAACAAAGTAATGTAAACTCATCTTCATTTAGATTGAGGCAATCATGGCTGCTTTAAGCAGTCCCCTGTTTACGTCATGTAATGAGAAGGTGACTTTGGGCTAAGCAAAGCTGCATTATTTTCACAGTGTGCATTCAATGATCGCCGCTGGTTAGGTTCAAGAGCATAGCTGCCTAATGGCCAGACACTTTGAGCACTTTCAGTCTTTTTTCCTGCTGAGCCCAGATGTCTATGGGGCAGGCTCTCCATCTTTCTCTCTTGCAATTCCATTAAGGTGACTGGAGTTGATTAAAATGTCACACATGGCATGCGCTGTCACTGGACTACTTTAAAATGTGTTATCTGTATAACCTTTGTGAATTATATCTAGGAATCTATGAAACATAATCACTGTCACACATTAACCAGGGTTGTTAGAGATCTACAGTAAAAGGTCATACGCTGAATCCCAAAGTCCTATACACTGTTCACCTTGTAGCAATACAGAGGTCTGCATTTTTTTTTATTTGCTACATGTTCTTCACAAAGACACGCACATAAAGACACAGACACGCAATACAGGTGAATGAAGGTAATACTATCAGGGGTTTTGTTTCAACTCACAAGTATCAATATTTACAAATGAATAGTACAGAAAATAGTACAAATAATATATTGAAATAAAATAGTAGTATAGGAAAGGAATTACAAAACCAATGTGGAATACTAAGAGATGATTAGAATATTTGAAAAACCTATTGTGTATGATTCAAATCGTTTAATTGGTGCTGAAGTATTATTCAAAAACTAAACAAATAAAAAATGGTATGATTAAATAAATATAGAACTTTACACTGGGAGCATCAATAAAAGAAAAAAATGTGAAACATACTGTCAATATTATACCTAGAGAAAATGTGTGTGTGTGTAATTTTTAATGTAATGTAATAATCATGTTGGATTATTTTTTCATATTTGGTAGCAGTGCTGTAATTTGTAATAATTTTGGAAAATTATTAATAATATAATGGAACCAATTTTAAAGGTGGATATATCTTTTCAAGGTACTATATTTTCAATTAAATATTACCAAACCTTATATCCCTGGAAAATATACAGAACTGGAAAAAGCTGCTACAATTCTTTATGGTTCTCACTGGATATTACCAATATATTTCTATAGAAAAAATGGCAAATTATGTTACAGGAGCAGTGCCAATGTCAAAACTAATATTTTATCTAAAAATACATGATATAAAATTTAAATCAATGTGGAAACCAGTTTTGGATTTCGCTATGTTATCAAGGCAGTGTTGACTTTTTGCAACCACATAGACTTTCAGGATAATCAACCTGACCCTTGAGACCTTCCAATGGTACAGTCATTATTGCTCTAATTCAGTCATTCCATCTTGCAGCTAGTAATTTTTTTCTTTTTCCTTCTACCTTTTCCAGAATTGTAGACCTGTGGGAACTGGATCTTTTCATATATTCCAAAATATTATGAATTGAGCCTGTTCATTTGTACAGTATACAATCCTGTGTTATCTTCCTGACTATGAATCTTGTTTTGTTAACATAGTGAATGATTTAGAGTGCAATAGAGAGTAGGTAATTTGCAAAACAACTCCTGATCATATAAAGGTGTCCCCTCATATGTTACCTTGTTATCTAAACCACCATACGCCAGGTAGTATTCTTTGAATCCCATTCAATTCTCTTTTAAAAAATTATATCAGAATGCATATCCTTTCAGTAAGAGCAGGCTATAATTCTCTTATACTTTGTCAACACTGACATTTCTACTGCAAAGAAATTTATGGATCTCAAGGACGCATTGAAAAGAGAATGTGTGCCCTGCTTGATTCTAATACTTTTTTCCCCTTTGTTGAACTCATCTGGGTTTATGCCCAATCCCGCTTCTTTTAGATTATTGTAAAGCCATTGAACTGAATAATGTAAAGCTTCCCCATCACTTCTGTGATGACCTGTTTGAGAACCATTGAAACTGTCACACTTCAGCTCATTGTGTTAAAAATTAAGTGGAAGACATGGTTTTATTTCAGAAAGATTTAATATGATTATGATTAAATAAAAGCAGGGAGTGAAGAAAAAACCCAGCATCGCCAACAGAATCTAAAGCAAGTACTCAGCATTTGATTTCATGCTGCTAAATGAAGCATTATATAGGTTCTAAGTTCTGGCAAAGCAATAGCAATAAATGATGCCTACAAAATCATAGGATTACTTTTTCTGAACATGCAGAAAATATCTTCTTGTTAGGCTGTTAATAATTGCTATGATCTTTGATGGTGGCAGAAGAAATTTGGTCGAGAGTAATTTTGTAGAATGAATGTTGATTTTGCTTTGTTTTTATTGGATAGGCTCATGGCTACCTGGACCTGTTACAGATCCACAGGGGAACATTTGGCAATCAAAAACAGCAATCTGGATTTTCTGCCAAAAATGCATTATTTCTCCATGGGGCAAAATTTCCTGCAGGTGATCATGACCACAGAGCAGTATTTATTTATCTAGGTTTGTTTCATGCGTCCGTGCTATTTCTAAAAGGATTTCTGTTTTAAAGAATTTAAATGGCTGTCATACATAGAATATGATCTTTCTCTAATCTTTGGTTAGGTTTGGGTTCAAACTATGTTTGAGAGAAAACCAGAATTTGGATATCCTTCCTTCCTTCCTTCCTTCCTTCCTTCCTTCCTTCCTTCCTTCCTTCCTTCCTTCCTTCCTTCCTTCCTTCCTTCCTTCCTTCCTTCCTTCCTTCCTTATTTTAAATTGAATGGAAGACTTTGTTATTGAGGTACAGGTGGAGGTTTAGAACCAACTAAAAGATGCATTTTTTTCACAAAGTGTTCTCTCCTTACAGCTTCTAATTTGATCATTATGATTTGCAGCTGAATTCAGTTGTCACTGTTGAAATAAAACCTTCATATTGATTTCTGGTGTTGCACCAGTCTCTGAGGGCTTGCTAACCTAATGTTGATCTCTGCTCTTTGCTCTGTCAGGCAGCTCCACCATTTATGCCTGTACTTTTTTTTTTGGTTCTATGGTCCCATCTTTCTACTTTGCTGAAAGTCCATGATGGACTTTCAATAAAACAGTACTATATCAGTAGTAACATATTTGTCAAAGAAAAAAAAGACACAGAAATGTGATACATACCGCATTTTTCAAAGTATAAGACGCACCTTAGTTTGGGGGAGGAAAACAGGGGAAAAAAATCTACCTACCAGGTATTCATCTGGCTAGCGTCCTTAGTCTGTTCAGCTTCAGCACATTATTTTATCCCCTGGTTAAGGCTGAAAAGACCTTTTTCAGAGGGAGTAGGAATGAAAACAAGCCTGCAAAGATGGAGTAGGAAGCTGGGAAGATCGTTAGCACCTCCTTAGGGCTGGGGGAAAAAAGCTTTGGAAAAGCTACATTCGGAGTATAAGACACACCCAAATTAATATAAACTATTAATGCAGTTAAGAAATTTACCATATCTTGTCTGACCAGACCTAACAGAATTCTTTCTACAATCAAATGTCTTAAAAATTCACATGTTTAATATAGTTGTAAAATATATTCATAGTAATTGCAGTTAATATATTTACATAAAATCAATTAATGTGCAGGTAGCTATCAAAATCAGCCAGGAGAGGGAAGAATATTAGGAACTGAGTCTCAGTAGGTGAGAAGGAGAAGTAACTTTTTCCTGTCTGCCACAGGAAATGAAATACCATACTTAGATCAGCTGGAAAACTCCAACTGGTATCATTGAAATTCATATCAGTAAACATGATGTGAATAATTTTTCCAACAACAAAAGCTTAAATCTTTCTATTGTGTAGTGGGCTTCAGTAGCCAAGAAGCAGACCAGCATAGCTACAACAGCATTTATTGGCTCAAAACTGGAACTGAGAAACTGCAGGCAATTCCCTGTCATTTATACTCTGGGCCCACAGGGCCTTAACCAATCATAATACTTGAAAAAGCCCGCCCAAATATGAATGTTCCAAATTTCCCTCCAAAACAGTTGGAGTTAACAGTTAGGGTCATCTGAAGGTTAGTTTCACTTTAATAGAACTTAACACAACTATATATATATTCAATACATAACACTTTCTTTCCAGATGTTCCTACTTGCTTCAATGTGATGTGCACATTTGTTCTTATACAGGAAATGACATGTATAATTTTGCCTTGAATGTTCTAACCATGTAAGGCAGTTTTGGTATTTATAGTTTTACATCTAGTTATTTAAAATATGACTTAGCCTTGATATAATTGCCAATTTGGACTTATTGAGCACATTGAAAAAAGTACAAAAAAATAGTTTTGAAAGATACCTAAATCTAAACAGCTGCTACTGTAACAATTTCTCCACTTTAAAAAGTTAAATAAAACAGGTACTGAATTCTACCATCATAAGATAAATGATATTCAGGTGCAACTCATATCTGTGGATATTCATGTACTCATAAGTATGATGCATATTTGGCATGCTATCAGTTAGTTATAGAAAGAGGAAAGAAAGTAAAAAGGAAAAGAACATTACTTATTTATAATGCTGCATATGTGATTTTTTTTCCATGCCTGAATTATATAAGTGTGATTGGGGAAAAATACATAAATGTAAGATTTGCATTTGTAAGGTTTATATCTTTATATATATATATATATATATATATATATATATATATATATATATATATATATATATATATATATATATATATATATATATATATATATATATATATGTGTGTGTGTGTGTGTGTGTGTGTGTGTGTGTGTGTGTGTGTGTGTGTGTGTGTGTGTGTGTGTGTGTGTGTGTGTGTGATTTTTTGCTGATAAATGAAAATAAAGGGAGAGTATTATAGATCTATTTCAAGCTTATTTTGCTCTCGTCAGATAGCCATACCCCATATATATATATATATATATATATATATATATATATATATATATATATATATATATATATATATATATATATATATATATATATATATATATATATATATATATATATATATATATATATATATATATATATATATATATATATATATATATCCTTATGTTTTTCCTTTTGCCTTTCAGTCCCACTCCAGGGCCATCCAGGCTAGAAATAATATTTGCAACTTTATTTCTTTATCAGTTCTTTGTAAGTTTGCAAATATATAATAAAAATCCTGCACAGAGCCTTCATTATAATTTCTTTCAAAATAAAGTTAAGAAATATTCATTTATCTTTTTTCACATTTGTTGCAAAAAAAAAGTGGAAAAATTGAAGGGCATTCTATATATCCAGAAGAGCAGAGCAATACGTCTGGAAGTTGGCATCATTGTTCCAGTGTGACTAAGTTAAGAAACACGGAGAGCCTAATATGTATAAATAGGCTTACAAAATTCTTGTGGATAATATGAATTCACATTGCTGCTTTAAAACCTCAGATATTTTATGGCATTGCCGTTGGAAAAGGATGGCAGGAGGTGCCGATGACCAGACAGATGGAAAACATTCTTGTTGAGTGCCTTATCAGACACCTGCCATTCTATAAATGGAAGAGGACAGTTTGGTCCATTTCTCTGTGTGACATCTGTGCCTCTAAATGTATTAACATAACAACATGAAGCTCCATATATATTGCAATAATAAGTTTCTATATCCAAGAATCTTCCTGATGATGATAATTATATCATTGATGGTGCCAAAGTTTCAGAATTTTTTTAAAAGAGGGAAAAACACCATTTTATAACCACTGCTAACTAATCATGTCACAATAAGGTGCCTTTGAAATGTTTGGATATGGATATATTTAAGTGAAAGTTTAGCTAAATGAACAAATTTGGTAGAGCAATTTCAATTAGGCACTTAAAGAGAGATTCTGAGTGAAATACAGCCTGATCAAATACAGTTCACTAAATGTGAAAGCAGTCATAAATCCAGCAGAACCAGAAACTGTCAACCGTATAATTTGAAAATTATTATAGTTCAACTTTCATTTCAGTTTTTAAAGAGCTGGAGCAGCTTAGTTAAACAAGAGATTTAAATTCCTGCAATGAGAGCTAAACAAAACCAGTGAAATAATATGTTGCTTAAGCAAATTCTGCAGATAGATGGCAAATATGTTGGCCTTCTTCTCAAGTGGATAAAAACAGATATAGATGAAAGAGGGGTTGGTTCACACAGATTTATTTAGGAAAAACATAGTTTGATAAAACATTTGTCCCTAAAGATTTTAATTCAATAAATTAACAACTTCTTCTATCCATTTTATATATTGCAAAGGTGATTAATCAGGAAATTTAAAGAAATAGAAAAGAAAGAATTTCACATTGCGAACCCCAGCTGGGATATATATTTTACTGACATCATCACATTTTTAAAATGAAACAAGTTCAAAGGTTTCCTAGTGAATTACTGTGAAAATATCCACTTCATTTCTAACTGTGAAGCTGGCTTGACTATTAATGTATTTCTTGTTCTAGAAGTATTGAAATTCAATAGAAGGTGGATATTCAATCAATAATAAAATAGTTATCAGCAGTATTATCAAGCTGCTAGATTGTTTGTTTGTTTGTTATGCTGGGCATATGCAAATATTTGAATGAATGTCTTCTGGAAAACATTCTATTTAGAAATTATTTCTAAGAATTACTTGTTTACACAGAAATAAGTCCCATTTGCATTCAATGAGGTATTTCCAAATACATTTATAATCGCTTCCTTAGTATTTTCCCCAAGTTATTAGTTACCTTGTTTTGTATTTTGTTATGATTTAATACCACAGTTAGATTGGTATTAAAAGCCCAATTTCTTTCCATAATGTCTATGGATTGTGCAAGCTATTAAAATGAACAAAAAGGGATAATTGACCTTCATTGATAGGGAAATTCAGCGGATGCAATTCTCTCTAACATGAGAGGCTCATGTGATACATGCTTGACATTTAGTTATTAAAGACTGACATTCTGTCAAAATGCAGTGATAATTCTAATTTAATATCAGAATAAAAAGAATTGAAACCTTAATATTTAAGAAGTAGGGGTTTTTCCTGACTGCATTAATACAGTACATCCATTTGCCTTCTCCCAGATTGAATATTTTTAAACAAATATTAATTTTAAAAAAACCTGAAACGTTTTCTGTCCCATTTCTGAAGAAATATGCTTCTGTGTTTTGACAAGTTCTTATTTTTTAAAAAAAAAACATATAATAGATATAGATTAGATATATAACAAGACAAATTCCTTGTGTGTCCAATGACACTTGGCCAATAAAATTTCTATTCTATTCTATTCTATTCTATTCTATTCTATTCTATTCTATTCTATTCTATTCTATTCTATTCTATTCTATTCTATTCTTTGTATTATTTTTCTTATTGTGATTATAGTTATGACTAGTAGTCATGGTATTTGATAACTTTCATTTATATCACAGCTTTTTATTTAAAGAACAGTTTCTTACAGGACTATTGCCTACATCTTAATTCTTGTAACATGTTAACATAATATATGCCAATAAAAATAGCACAAATTACCCTTATTCAAGATAACCAATGAAAAAATACTGGATGTGACTACACATTTTAATGAGTTTTGATATTTCAAGTACAAGAGATGTGATTTGGATTGTGTTGGGATAGATATGCAATAAATAAATAAATGGGGGATTGACTTTTTTTTAAAGTTTGTAAAAGATGTATTAAACAAAATCCTAGTAATGTCAAGGATTCTATCTAAATTTAGATGGAAAGATTTCTTTCATTAATCGTAAATTTTAGATATACTGAACAGTTCCCACTAATGCAAGGGTGGTCACAAAAATCATACCAAAAATATCACTATTGCCAGGTAATAAAAGTATGGTTTTCTAGAACAATTTGTCAATA
Source organism: Diadophis punctatus similis (assembly GCA_023053685.1). Classification (NCBI taxonomy): domain Eukaryota; kingdom Metazoa; phylum Chordata; class Lepidosauria; order Squamata; family Dipsadidae; genus Diadophis; species Diadophis punctatus. The sequence goes on along the minus strand of JALIGW010000002.1, from coordinate 47,012,554 downwards.
GATGTGTTAAACTTAAGCAGTTATGTTGGGTTATTTAGCCAACTTCCTGATTAAAAGAACATCCTGTCCACTCCTAGCCTATGTATAATTTTGAGTGAAAGACATTGTGTGCACAAATGAAAAAATCTATTTCAACATAGAATTCATATATGGCTCAATTATCTGCTAACATGAGAGAGGTTGAAGAATTTAATTTGATTCAAGTTTTAATGTAAAACTGAACAAATTGTACTTTAGAAAAATGTAAATACTATATAAAGAAATTGGATGTTTACATATTAGCTGAGATAACATAAGCCTGATCCAATCCAAGGAAATAATTGCCAGAAAAGATTTTCCTGGAAGATTGGTTCTGAATTTAGTCTTATATTTCAGGAAAATCTCATTGGATGTTATATGAACATACATCCTTTCAAACGGTTCAAGCTCAGCTGTCAGAAAAAAGTGGTAAATAGTGCCAGCACCAGGGGAGGAAAAATTAATTAGGGTTAGATTGTCGTATCAGTCTTTTTCAAAATGGGGCACTGCTCTGATGAGCTGACTTCAGTTCTTAGAATTCCTTGACTAACATGATTATTGATGAAATTTCTGAAAGGTGAAGCTTATACATCTGGATAGTGGCCAGGATGGAAAAGATATGCTTATTATTCTGTTCTGTCATATTTTCTGGTCAAATGAATAAATATATTTGCCTTAAACTCTATTTCTTAAATTTGTTTCCCAGTTAAATAAATCCATTGATTTCTTTTATGGTCATTATATCATTTCAGAAAGTGCATCTGAACAAAGAATAATAAATATTTCATGCCTTTGTTTAGATTGCACTGATTTCTTCAAATGAACCACATAAATAAATAAAAAGGAACAGTTGGATAATTGTATGTTTTACTGGAAATATGAAGGTTATCATAAAAATAGTGTCATTGTTTTTAAGGATCTTAAGTTAAAGAATAATATACTTAGAGAGCTCATAAAATATGATATATTTCCTGAATCATATCTACCTCTCCTGGGCCTTCACAGGAGACATTATTATTAGACAGCCAAGTAGACCTCACCATCATCCATCTTGTTTTCTAAATGTGCGTCTGGATTATTCGCCAAAAAGATTTCTGGCAATCTCCTTGTATCCCTAAGGTTACACAATTACAATGTCCCTATTGAAAATGTTAAAGCAATAATAAAAAGTAGCCATCACACAAGCATAATTCATGATGGCTGCATGTTACTTCCATTACTCTGAATCTCTTGGTACCTTGATGGATAATGCCTGTGTTTTACCATTATACTATAGTAAAAGAAGCTTGGAAAACACAATGGACACGAAACCTTCATTTGCCCTATAACAAAATAATAATAAAATATGACAAAGAATATGATTTATAGTTCTTATAGATTGAGATCATAAATTATAACTGATACTAAGGCTAATTACATAAAACATTCTCTACTATTAACTACTACATAATATTAATGTTCACAATTTACATCTACCCCCTGATGTTTTGGGGCCTCTTACTTCAGAACCTGATCTTCTCAAAGGTCCTGCCAAACCCCCACTCCTTTTGGTCCTTTTAAGTAAGAGTGGCATCATGAATGCTTCCCCCCAGAACCAGTGCTTTGTTGGTGGGGTTTTGTTGATCCCCTCAAATGCTTCTCTGAGCATTTGAATGAATAAAGAAAGTCTATTCATAACTGTGAACAATGGCTTTCCTCCTAGTTTTTCCAAACCACTACTAGAATCAAACAGTTTAAATAGTGAGATTCATTCTCAGCTCCCACAAAATCCTGTTACAAGCTGGTTTAAAGCAACATACATTAGAGGGATTCCTTCCCCCTGTCACAATTGTATCATCTGATTTTTCCCCAGGAGGTAAGGGCACAATTCTCCCCACTGTCACCAGTGGAAATGCTGTTTATCGGAGAAGGTTATGGCTTATTTCCACGCACACCATTTTTATTGGCTGAAAATACACTGTCTACTCACTCCTATTCAAGCTTTTTTTCTCTCCTTCAGTGTTAACCCCTTCCTTCTTTAATCTCTTCTTTCTTCCCAACAAAACTCCTCCTATATTAGGCCCATACCCAACCTTCAGGTCTGCTTCTTCTTTATTTTCCCAATAACTGTCTCTCTGTGGAACTACCCTAATGGGGAACCTGTTTGTTTGTTTGTTTGTTTGTTTGCTAAGTTTCTATACTTTATAAAAAGCACATTAAAATTATATAAATTGTGTAGTTGTGTCTTCCAACAAAGATCTAAACAATCAAAAGTTATATGGAACAGATAATTTTCAGTGCCTTCCTGTATATCTTTTGTTCCTCAGCAATAAGTTTTGAATCTATCGGAACTGCCTTTAATACTGAAATTTGACTTAAAAACTGGCTTGGGAGGCCACATTGTAAAAAGGCTGGCTAGGAAAAGCATGTAGAAATTGCCATGAGGCCTTTTCAGATAGGTTTTAGTTTTAAAAACTAAAAAATATGTATATTTTTTTTTCCAGACCTTGTTCATTACAAAGCTTGGTCTTCATTTAGAGAGCAGAATTGGGAAACTATTAATTTAATATTTTGTGTGAGTTACCTTTAAAGAATAGTATTTTCTCCAATCATTTTAAATTGAACCATATCACTGCTCAGCACTTAAGGTTTGTTAAAAAGAAAGGGGTTCGCATGGAGCATGATTTCAAAATGTGATATTAATACAGCTTTTGGCATATAATTTTTTTAAAAAATCAATTCTGTGACAGATAATGAGAAACCGTTCCTAAATGGCAGATAAAAACTAATTCTCACTACCCAAATGTAATGTACAGCTTGTCATGTCATTAAGCTGACTGCTAAGATTTGGAATGAGGAAAATAAAATATGCATTTCTCAGAAAGATTGTCAGGGGAAAATCACAAGCAGTGCAATGACCATAATGGTGATGATAGTGATTTGTTTCATTCAAAATGGTGCAGCAAAACTCTATGAATTTTATGAATTTACAGTAGTTGAATTACATTCAGGAGGACTAATGTCCAGGAAACCCTGATTAACTATTAATTTGAATAATAGTTCCATAAAGATATAATACAATTCTATACTCATCGGTTAATTAGCCAAGGGTCTTCAGGATGAAATAGGCTTATTGAAAATGGGGATCTAGATCTCCTCCCCAAAAGATTCTAAAATGCAATTTAATTCTATTGTCCATCAGAGTTGCAGTATGGATTTGCATTAACATGTTGGGACAAGGAATAATATAAATTCCTAACATCGTTTTTTCATGTCCTTAAATACTGTATATTGATAATTTCATCAGGATAGGACATGTACAAGTGGTTTACTTTCGCTGAAGGAAGAGAGCAAGTTAAGCTGTAATACACATATTCATTCTGATGTACTTTTTCTGACTTTCATTTCTGGAAGCAGGACGTATTAGAAGAAACATTGCAACCACTTCAGACTTTGACTGAAAGCGAGAGCTGCAAATTGAATGAACTCATTACTACTATAAATTGCAGGTATATCTACCAAGGGGCAAAAGAATGCCCCCACATACATACACCTTCTCTCTCTCTCTCTCTCTCTCTCTCTCTCTCTCTCTCTCTCTCTCTCTCTCTCTCTCTCTCTCTCTCTCTCTCTCTTGTTTCAGTCTTTAATTCCTTTGACTGTTTTTTGTATGCAGTATGGAATTGTGTGAGTGTATGTGCTAGAGTTCTCAGCAGATTAGGGACTGAATTCTCAGAGCCTCTTCATAATTGCAATTACACTTGATATAATGGGGAAATTATAAAATACATGGGGAGTCATTCTATTAACTAAATTTGATTTGTTTCAATAACTTTACATTTAAAAGCAAACAAATGCCATATTTGCCATGGTACTACTACTTTGTAGAATGTGGCCTCATGTTTCCGCCAAAGGCCAGCTGCCAGCAGTATCCACACAGTATGGTAAAAATAATCAAGTTAGCAACCATGAAATTGTGATTGAAACTCCACCTGTTTTTTATTTGTGCCATCATCTTGGCTTTTTTATTAGCCATGTGGACTTTTCAGCTAGCTGCATAATTGAAAAAAGTTGGACATTCCATCATTATGCACCTAAAATATTTAATGGTAATATATAAGTTTAATAGATAATGATATGGAAAAACTGAGTGTCTGTCTGTTTAGAAATTGTACATAAATAGGAAAACAATAGAAAAGAGAATTTTGCCACCCTAATCCGGAAATATGCAGACCATGTATTTTATTCTTCAGAATTCAGATGTTCATGGCTGCAACTGGATCTAGAATTTAAACCCTGTATTTTAATTTTATACAAGAGACTAGGATTCAAAAGAAGCATGAAAAAAATGGTTTTCTACTTTTTACTAAACAATTCCGACTGCTGGCATTTATCTTGATTCCTATAACACCTTGGGTTTTTTATGCTTTTTGTTTCTTCTAACCATGTGCGCTAAACTGATCTTTTCTATTAAAAAGTATGATTTATTCATTTTTTTAAAAAATAGAATTCTTCATTTAAGAATCTAGACTTGAATCCTTTATTACTTAAGATCCATGAATTAGAAAGCCACTTCAATTTCTTCAGATTGAATGCTGAGTACATTTTAAATAGATTGTTTAAATATTATTGGAGCTCCTAACTACTAGAACTGAATGACATGTAGCAACCTAATCACTAAAATATCTGCACATCTGTGCTTTAGTCAACTATCTGATTAACAAAGATAGCATCTGTCTCATGAACCATTCACTCAACTCCCAAGATTGTGCTTATTCAGGAACTATTTTCATTGTTGTTGCAATTACTGTTAATAAATATATTTTTACCCTACTATTGAATCAGATGTGTAAATCAGCTTCCATGAGTAATGACAGAGGTATTAATAATTACTAGTGGGATCTGATGTAATATGGCGAGCATCCAAACAGAAGGGCTTCAGTTTAGGAGGCTTCTGATATTTCAAGCAATTTCATTAGTTGCCTTCCAGCTTGTGTGTGTTAAGCCATTAAATAAACTTTTTCTGTGGTAGAGAAAAATATTTAGTCTATGGATGCTTTCCAGATCTGGTTTAAATGCATCTTTGGTTTATTTTGAAATGATGAAGTCCATTTTATATACATATTAGGATGGTTGCTTCTTTGATTATCATCATTGCCTTGGAAGAATAATAAATTATTCATCTTTGGAATATAGTATTTCATACTTTCACTTGAAAAATGAACAACTGACAGGAAGCATGAACTTGGTCCAACAGTAGCTTCTAACAAAGAGGGCAAAGTTTAATGACAAATTTGATTCCTGAAGTTCTTTAATTTAAGAAATAGATTCAGTGCAGGTGACTAGATATGAAGAGGGCATGCAACTCTAAAGCTAGAACAAACATAGTACAGTCTATTTAAGTGTCTGTTTTATATTTTACTTGCTCTAGGAGTCTGAAGTCATTAGCAATTTTGATTATTTTACAAATACAATATGTCTTATTGCATTGAACATATCTATTTGTTAATCAGAGATGTCATCATGATGAACCTGGTGATTAAGGAATAATTGCTCCTGGAATGTTCTATTAGAATTAGAAAAGAAATTATAGAAGCAGAGAAGAAGCTAACAAAAGGTCAATAAGTAGCATAAAACAATTTAAAAGATATTAATAATGCTTATAAACATACTCACCAAAGTACTGCTTTTTAAAACATATAACTGAATGTGCTTTTTAACCAATGCATGGCATTGGTTAATTTTGAGAGCTAGGGGAGTTTTTTTTAAAAAAAAAATCCCTTGGGGATGTTTAAAAGAGCCTCAAATCATTTATTGTTTAAATCCAATAAATACATTTGTATTATTCGTTAATGAAATTTGAAGTTACAACAAAAAGAAGCTTTTATGGAAATACTAAATGTGTTTGGAGAAAATGATCTATCACATAATGATGTTTCAGAATCTCCAATGAAAGAAGCGACTATTTTGAAAGAGAAGTACTTTCTACATTGGATTCAGTGACCTAACAATAGTGAATACATTTACACATGAAAATAATGTTAAAACATAAGTGATCATCTAAGAGCTGATCCAATCTGTAGAAGAAAAGTATATTTTTTAAAATTTACATAATGGGACAGAATAACAATCAATGCCATTGCTATTAGAGTTGAACAAAGCTTCAAAGGGTACTTTGAAGAAAGCTTTAGCCAAATTAACCTACAGAAGCAAATCAAAGAAGTGACATGCTTGGAAGCAGAGAATCAAACAGTTTGTGTCAAAGAGCTTCTTGGGCTTTTAAAGCTCTTTTATAGATTCAAAGGCTTTTCTATTGCTCTGAGGTTGTTACGGAAAACATACAAAGTTCACTTCCATATATAATATCACTGTGTGGGTGGGCATTGTTACCTTAGCACCCAGCCAATTCATTTTATCAACTGATTACATTCTTGGCCAATCAAAGTTCTTGGGTTTTTTTTAATATACTAGATTAAGTTTCCGAGTAAAACATTAAAATACAAGCTAATGTAAAGGAGTAAAGACTTAGATTTAGAATAACTTTATTGTCACTTTGAATGTACAGTAATCGGCATACATTACAATAAAATTTCATTGCATACAGCTCTTGAAGGGTCACCACCTCCAATATGCACTACATAAACATGACTAAATAAATAAATAAATAAATACAGAATTATGCATATACCCACATAAATTTTATGACACAGAGAAACAACACAGTCTAGTTCCGATGTACATGGCAAGAAAAATGAATCTTACAAGTTTACCAGACAGATGGCATAGGGAACAAAGCTGTTACAGATTTTGGTAGTTTGTCTAGTAAAAACTGATTCCAGAGGGGAGAAACAGACTGTGAAGTGAAATGGAACAGCAAAATGAAAAAAAAAGTCACAAAAATGCAATAAACAAATTTATAACAAGGATGACTTCAAATTTTTTTAGTCCACAAATAATTACCTCTCACTAAATCAGCGGTTCTCAACCTGGGGGTCATGACCCCTTTGGGGGTCAAACAACCCTTTCACAGGGGTTGGGAGACTTTGCCCGGATGCCGCCATTTGGGTTCTTTTACCCTCTGCGCATGCGCAGAACGCTTTGCACATGTGCAGAGGGTAAAACAACCCAAATGGTGGTGGCGGGCGGGGGTCGCGGCAGCAGGCGCGGCAGCAGGCGCGGCGGCAGGGTGGGTCACGGTGGGGTCGCAGGGGCGGGTCGCGGGTCACGGCATTAGGAAGGTTGAGAACCACTGCACTAAATATAAACAAACAATAGCAAGATCTTAAAATTCTAATTATCACCATTTTAAAGTACCAATATTTCTAAAACATTCTTTTCTTACAGTGGGAATATTTTAAAATCACATTGTAATGAAACTCCCAAACATGTCTGACTGAAACCTGACCCAGTTAATATCTTCTAAAGGGACTGTGAGTCCTCCTATTCTGTTGAAAAATAAAGCAGCTGTAAGGCATTTTAATGCTTTCCTATTATGGCCTCAGGACAAATCTGCTTTGGGCCAACAATTTTGGCCTTTTTGTATTGATTCATAAGGGGATAAAGTGGGAGGGGATAAATTTGGGTCAAAAGTGTGAATGGTATTTTAATATGGATATGGAACATAGAAAAAGCATAGTAATATGGCCCATTAAGAAGAAATTCTCCCAGAGTGTGCTATTTTTTAAAAGCATAAAACTATTTCAGGGAGAGAAAACTCATTCACCATGTCAGTAATGTAATTATTTTATTTTAATCCCCTAAATTCTTAGAAATGTATTTCTTAACACATTAATAGCAACTATTTCCCCATTTTTCAGGGGGACAAATAAGGTCAGTTAACCATTCACTTAGACTACTTTTGGAGTATGAACAAGCAGATGGGTGGGGTGATTGGAAAACAGAGAACCAATTTCAAATCTGCAGGATGCAGAAGGAGAATTTTCTCACAGTAGAAAAAATGGGTGGACAGATACCAGGTCATCAGAAGTAAACTCCGAAGAACAAAGCTGCTAAGAAGAAATGTGCTTTTCCTAAAAGTCTTACAGATTTGTTCCCAAGTCCTTCAGCTGCTCAAAACAAATCATAACTACAGAAACATCTGGAATATTTTTTTCTCGCTTCAGAAACTTTTATAGTTGGACTTGGAAGGGATGTTGAAGATCATATAATCAGCCTCCTGCTCAAGTCAGAACTCTTGAAAATATACCATCCCCTGACAGACCTTGAAATAAATATTTCCAATGACTAGAGACTATCATTTCCCAAGAATTCTATTCCACTGTCAAAAAGTGTTTCCTTTCTGTTTATATGTTTTTCCAAGTCAAACATATTTTTCATTATCTTTTCGCCCTATTAATATTCCATGAAGAAATGTTATGTTTGTTCCATTCTCTGTGAGGTGGGCCTTCAAAATAATTTAAGACAGCTATCACATCACATCATCTCTTAATGAGACTAAATTTATAAAATTATATGAGGACCAGTGGGAAAAGAATATCAAGCATTAATAAAGAGGATGTTCTACATCGACGACAGAGCAATACTAATTTTTTTTATTAATAATCATTCTCCATTCTGGACATTCTGTGTGGAAATGGGTTCCTGGTTGTAGATTGCCTCTATATTACAGATATACAATATGGTTTATATCATTTGTATATTTTCATATTTCATTTCTAGTGAAAATTTAGAGAATATAAATACACGCCCTTGGTTTTGGATATACATAATCCATGTAATTTTTCCTTGTTTAGGAAATTTTTTCATGGTTATGTTGAGTCATGTTTGCATATATTACTGTGTAATACTACAGCTAAAAGCATTGATTGTGTTGGTATGTGTAATATCTTCATTTTTGGATAAGAGATTACACATAATTAAAAGTTAAATGTTAAATATTTTGGCATGATTACTAGATGCCATTTAGTCTGTAATTATAAATTTGGTTGAATGTTGGATGCACCTTCATTTGGTTATTTGCTCTGTCACTGAATCTTTTGGAACAAACATCAAGGATATCATTTCTCAAATCCTTCCCCCATACAACATGATTGCACTGCAAATATGTGATCATTTTTCTCAATATATAAATGGAAAGGTATAATGTTTTTGTTTCATTTGTTTAACTAGATTATTTTTATCTAGTTTTTGGAATCATGTTGAGAGCAGATCATGTTTCAAGTCAAATTCCTTGTGTGTCTAATCACACTCAGCTGAATAAAATATTTATTCATTCATTCATCTATGGAGATTTTCCATCATCCAGGTCATGGTTGTCCCAAATGTGCTTTTTTCAAGAGGCAATTGGACTTTCTGATTTTTCTCTGAAGAAATTTTACTTCTCGTCCAAGAAGCTTCTTCAGTTCTCAGCTCAAAGAAAAATCAGAAAGTCCAGTTGCTTCTTGAAAAAACCAACTTTGGAATATTCATTCATTCATTCATTCATTCATGAATACCATTGCCAGAAGACAAAATGCTAACCTGGATGGTTCTTACTTTCTAGACATATGAAAGTGGGTAAGATATTTATCCTGAGAAAGATGATGGACCAACTGTGATAAGATTTAAGCAAGATTTATTATCTATTGGAAGTATGAACAATGGCTCTTACTCCTTCTCAACTAACTGACCACAAGAGTCAATTTGTTAAGAAGCTGGTCAATTGCTTCTATTTCATCTCTCCAACTTAGTTTCCTTTCTCTCTTCATCCATATTTTGTGTTTTCCGTATTTTTTATCTCTTTGCAGTACAGGTCCTTCACAAGTCTCAGAGGACACTAAACTGTAAAGGAGGAAAACACACATCAGTAAGTTGCCTTGAGTCTTTTCACCCATAGAGAGAATGGCAATATGTATGTGAGAAAAAAAAAATATGGTATTCAAGTTATTGATTCGTGCTTCAAAACTGATGCAGAGCCCTGAGCAGTAGTTAACCAGTTCTAGCTCATAAAGTCCATTCCAATCCTTGCTTCACTAATTTTCATGTCCACCCACAACAAATCCTGATGTCTGTAACCACCAGTTTGAGCAGCTGTTTCATTCCACTTTATTAGGGAAACCTTGGGCATGAATTCAACAAAATATATCAGTTTACTTTGTTCAATCTTAAGAATTAATAGTACTGTTGTTGTACTCCAAATGTGGAGAAAATATATTACTCAGTCTGACTAGCACACAAGAGCTTATTGTGAAAGAAATCATACTTGGCAGGAAAAATAAATCTTTCTTTTGGTCAGTTCAAACAGCTGTCATTTTTGGCTTGTCTCTGTGGGCAAACAGATACTTTCCAGAGCAATATAGCTGCTGATTGGTTAAACCTGTTGTAATAAAAAAACTATGGCAAAAGACTCCCCAAAATGTGCCAATTTATGTCCTAAGACAACAAAACAACAACAAAACTACTACAACAGCGGCAATAACAATGGCAATAAAATCTCAGTGCCCAGTAGAACTACTTAAAAGATACTAATATGTATTAAGACTATTCCATATAAGTTCTATCAAATTTCTGATCAGTGTTCACGTTCATATAACAGCTGTTATTTTGTTGTATGTTGAAATGTTACATAGCAAAATTAATGTGTCATATTTTGAAAAGACTAAACAGGGTAAACTTTGACGTCACTACTTTTACCTGTGCCATTTTAGTAGACAATGAGACAAAATGTATTCCAATTAATTTTAATAACTGAGTAAAATGGGTATGCTGCAGTCTTCTCCATTCTAATAATAGCACTGCCGAATTTGGCTGAATCAATATTATTGATGAATTCTTTTAATTTCCTTTTAAAAAGGACAGCAATGTATCAAATAAAGCATTTGTTGTGATAGAGTTTTATTAGAATAGAGAAATCATTTCAAGTTTTTTTTTAATGGTAAGATATACTTTAAGAAAAAAATATTGTGGTAATTTCATGGATTGGGTTCAAACCAGTTTATAGGACGTAACTTAATAATGCGTAAACATATTTTATTGGCACTCCTGAGAAGTGTACAGGTGTTTGCATTTGCTTTTTGTTTCTTCCTGCAGCAAAATACAGTATCTCCTTTTCTGTTAAACAAATCACCCATTTTAGGCAACAAGAGTTGATCCTGCAGCACCAGAGCTGATTCAAATAAAAAACCTAGGCAGAAAAATAAACATTAATAAAATAGTACTCTGTAGAATTTATGCTTTGTTTTAAGGAAAAAAGAAATGTTTGACTATATGTTATTTATTTGATTGTTTGTTTGTCTGTTTATTTATTTATTTATTTATTTTCAACTAATATGATGTGCTGAACTCTGTTACCTGAATCAATCTGGTATGACCTTGTATGGGACATATATGTGGAATGATTTTTTAAAAAACCTACTGTCATATGCTCAAAAGCATTCAGTGATCTTCTCACAGTAATGTGGTCACAATAGGCAGAAAAGAACCACTGGCAAAAATGAACCACCCCTTGTTACTATTCCTTAGTAAACTTGAGTCAAGTAGAGACAGTACACAGGGTATGGCCCAAACTCAGTGGTGGGTTGCTGCCGGTATGGACCGGTTCGCCTGTACCGGTGGAGGGAATTTGCCCCCACTTGCCAAACCGACAGCGATCGCCGGCGAACAGTTCCTCCGGTCACGCTTCCTGAAAGCAGCTGCCAAAGAGCCCTCCACACATGCGCAGAGGGTCATTTGCACACTTCCGACGTGATGCGAACAGGTAGGGAAGGTAAGTAGAACTCACCCCTGCCCAAACTGTTATGTGTGGCACACATAAACCCAGATAGAGTTTTGAGCACATTATTGTGGCTGCCAGCTAGACTGTTTGGCCCAATTCTGTGAACTTCCTGGAGCAGGGAACAGAGTGCAGCTTGCTGCTTGCAAAGCCTGTTCTGTGATCATTTTTCCACTAGTCTTGCCATCACCTACCAGCCTAGCAATGTAGCAACGTAGCTTGGCAGCAAAGAAACAAGAAGAAATGGGATGAGATTGAAAACACATTATGTTGCCCACTATTTTTAGCAGGAAAACTGTTTCCACTATGGCAATTCATTTGTGAGCTGCTTCAGAGCATTGCATTTGATGTGTCAAATACTGAAAAGCTGAGGTTCTGATTCCCCCAGGAAATATTTCCTCATGTGGCTTTGTTCCTGGAGGTACCTCATTTTCACTTCTGGTGATTTATCTACTGAAAATCTAGCAGCAATGATAATGGCCTATGTCTAATGCATCATTCCCCCCGCCCCTAAAAGAAACATCAAGTCTCTTTCCTGCTGTAGTTTGAAACAATATTGTCAAGTAATAAAAATGCATAAAACCTATACAATTCAGTTAGATGTATCTAGTGGAACTCTGCATCTATAGCAAAATGGATTCCTGAACACATAGTGTTGTGAGAATCAGTTCCCAATGAGTAAGAAATGTAAAATAAGAGAACTTTGGGAAATGTTAGGTTCAGAAGTAGATCTATCATGACAAATATAAATTGGTAAGAATAAGGGATTACTGAGGTAGTTTTGCAGAATTGAGTGACTTACTATTGTCTGACTCATTTTATACAAAACTGTGACCCTCACCTTGCTCATTTTTGAGACAAAATTGTAGAAATTTTCATGGAACAGAAAAAAAAGGCAGAATTTCGAAGGAATCTTTCTGGCTAAAATGTAGGCCTTAGAGGCATAATTGAAGTCCCTTTATTCTGCTTTTCCAAAAGAGCAGGGGGGAAAAAGGAGGAGGCTTTTCTTCCAAATGGATACATCAAGGAGTTCTAAAAGCATAAGTCTCTTACAAACCCTCAAAGATCAGAGGGAAAAAAAATCACAGAATTCAGGACAATCGAGAGAGTCAAGAAATATTTCACAAGAAGAGTCCTCCACTCCTCTGCTCGCAATAGAATACCTTATCCCACCAGATTTGAAATATTGGGATTAGACAATTTAGAACTACGTCACCTTCGATCTGATCTAAATGTAGTTCATAAAATCATATACCAAAATGTCCTTCCTGTCAATGAATACTTTAGCTTAAACACGAGCACGCAATCGATACAAACTCAAGGTAAACCTCTCCAAACTCGACTGCAGAAAATACGACTTCAGCAATAGATTGATTAATGCCTGGAATGCACTACCTGACTCTGTGGTTTCTTCCCCAAACCCCCAAACTTTAACCTCAGACTGTCTACAGTCGACCTCACCCCATTCCTAAGAGGTCTATAAGGGGCGTGCATAAGTGCACCACTGTGTCTACCATCCCTGTCTTACTGTCCTGTTGTCCTCATTTATCTGTACTTCTATGCTTAAGTTATGTTCATACAAACACCTACTATTTTGTACATGTTTGACAAACAAAATAATAAATAAATAAATAAATAAATAATAAATACATAAATACATAAATACATAAATAAATAATAAATGCTTCAGGATGCAAGGAAAAGAGATATAGTAAATCTCATCACCCACAGATTCTAAAGAATCTAAGGAATTTATAAGTGAAACATAAGTCCAATGCAACCAGTGGAAGCTCAAAGTAGTAGCTGATATATTTAGATTTTATTCTGGGATATCACAAACGAAACATTCACTGTAATTGCTAAAAGCGTTAGACTAGCACTCTGAAACTGGATTATGAGCATCAGGTGACCAATGTAAACTTTGTCAGGCAGAAGTCAAATATTGAGACAGATGTCCAGAGAGGTTATATCCAGCAATTCAGGCAAAACTGTCCCCTCTACCACATGGACAAAGTAAAACCCTCAGAATGAGCTGTGTTTAGCTTTATGCTATTGGAACCTAGTTTAGGAATGGGTTGAAAACTCTGTATGTTTTTGAATTGAGGATGCCAACAGCTGCCTCAACTTGTCATATTGATATTTTAGATATATAAATCCTGCTCCCTATCAAATGTCTTAACAAACAATAGACAATAAATGTTGCTAGGTAGGAAACTTGTTATTTTCCTGTGAAATTATGTGGGAAAGGAAAAGCCAGATTTTCCTACCATCTGCTCACCTACATCCTTCAGATGCTGAAAAAGTTTTTGAATACAAAAGGACCATTTTTAGCCAATAATTAATTTGAGCCACAGCTTATGCTGAAAGAAAATAAATATAATTGTATGTCATTGACAAAGACATGGAATTTAGGAAGGGGGTGTGCTAAATGCCATAACTACAGGGCATTATTAGGTTTAGATAAAAGCAGAAAAGCAAGAAAAGATTAAAGTTGCCAAAGATAGAACATTGCCTTATCTGGAATAAAATAGAAAGTATTTGAAATTGTGCAAGTAGATGCTTATAGTAGAAGGTTATGTCTTCAAAGCAAATTGTGAAGGCTTATGCTATAGTATATAGCAATAGCAATAGCAATAGCACTTAGACTTATATACCGCTTCATAGTGCTTTACAGCCCTCTCTAAGCGGTTTACAGAGTTCAGCCTATTGCCCCCAACAATCTGGGTCCTCATTTTACCCACCTCGGAAGGATGGAAGGCTGAGTCAACCTTGAGCCGGTGAGATTTGAACAGCTGAACTGCTGAACTAGCAGTAGCCTGCAGTGCTGCATTTAACCACTGCACCAACTCGGCTCTTTGAGTCATGCAGCCACTTGTAGCAATCTTGTTGAAGATAATTAAAATAAATTGGAGTTTTTTATTTAATTGTCAAAGGTGTACAGGTTTTACATACATTGTGAGAGAAAACATGAGCAGATTTCCCAATCTGTCTTTGTTTCTTTATATTGCAGTGCCACAATAGTGTTTCTCTTCTCTTGGATCCATTCAGAGTCAAAATTTTCAATAGATTGTGTTTATAGTCTCATTGTCTCCTCAGCTTCAAGGTGTACATAATAATCTTCTTTACTGCCAGTTCTTTATCCAATTTTCACTTTTGTAATTCTCCCAAGGCCTGCTGAGTCAATGAAGTGCTATTATTTGACAGCTGCCACAGCTGTACATAATATTGAATCTGCCTTGTCATTGCCTTCATATTTTTAAGGACGAATGGGTACACCTCAAATGTTTAGAACCAGAATCCACAAGCTATTCTTTATGATGATTCGGACTGATGACACTCTTAACACATCTTGTGAGCACTAGGTTGTCAGGTGGACAAGAGGTTGGCCTTTCCAAGTCTCAGGTTCAAGTGCGTATGACATGCCCATTATGGTTTATTGTGGGTAAGACACTTTTGTTTGGGGATCTTAGCAGCGAGGGAACTTGTGGTTTGCCTAAGCTAGATATTCAAAAGTATCTAAACTATTCTTACATCTGGACTTCCAATAGTAACTGCAGCACTTGGTGTACTATTGGTTTCACATCATGCATAACCAGCAAGCAAATTCTAAGCCAACAATTAAAAACAGAATGAAAACAGCAACCAAAACTGTAAATAATAAAAATAGCATAAAATAGTAGCCAAGAACATTCATAACATACCACAATCAGAACAATCAAGATTCATCCAGGCTTGATGGCAAAAACAGGTATTTAATGCCTTTGAAAGGCCAACAGGATCAAGTCAAGTCTGATCTCTGAAGGGATGATATTCCAGTGGGAGGGCGCCACAATAGAAATTGCTCTAAAGGCTTATTGAAACTTCTAAAGGCAAATTAAGCACTGCAAGCAGAATAATAAATCAAAAGCCATGATATAATACTGTTAAATAAATACACACTTGTGAAGTTTACATAATGAAGTTTCTAAATACAGCAAATGGTATTTTATTAAGTGAAAATTTTTAAGTGCTGTTTACTTTAAACATAAATCAATCCTACAAAAATGGACCAACAGATTTATAGTTGCAATGAGAAGAAAGAAAAGAATTTCAGGACAAAAAAGTAGAGACTTGTCAACCATAAACTCATACATGTTCAAGGGCTCTTGATTCATTCCAGTTCCCATCAATTTGCACCAGGTCATATATCTTGACCCTGAGCAGAAATTGTGATTTTGTTGAAGATCTGCTCCAATGCCTAGAGGCTGTTAGAGTCTAGGTGTGAAAATTCAAGGCTCAAGCTCAATGCTAGCAAGACTTAGAGGATGTGGATTCAAAGAACCATGGCTTCAAAGAACTAGTTTCCAGAGATATTCCAACTTTAATTCTTTATGGGATTATATTTGCCCAGGCAGAATTTGGGTGTAATTTGAGTGTCCTTTTGGATTGATTGTCTTGTTCAATTAGCAAGAGGTCATTATGGCAGCCATGGCCAGGAACCAGCTTTCTTCTCTAAAGCAATGCCATCTTATAAAAACCTTAGAATGGGGTTTTCTCTGCAGCTATCCTTTCTTCTCAATAGTATCCCATCCACATAGCTCTATCCCCGTGATGGTGAACCTATGGCACACGTGCCACAGGTGGCATGCGGAGCCATATCTGAGGGCACGCAAGGCATTGCCCTATGTCGGCTCCAGCGCGCATGTGCGTGCTGGCCAGATGATTTTTGGCCTTCCAGAGGGTGGGCGAGGCCGTTTTCACCCTCCCCAGACTTCAGGAAAGCCTCCGGAGCCTGTCAATGGTGAAAAATGGGCCCAATGGGTCTACCGAAAGTTCAGAAACAAACTTCCGGTATGCCCGTTGGGCCCATTTTTCACCATTCACAGGCTCCGGAGGCTTCAGTGAGGGGTTGTGCACGGGGGAGGGCATTGCATTATGTGTGTGGGCACACACGTGCACGCTATCATGTGCATGCGCGCCCTTTTGGCATCCAAGCAAAAAAAGGTTTGCCATCATGACCCTATACTTTAGAAAGCCTTGAATGTTGATATGTGGGGCAAATTGTTTTGTAATCCTGCTTTGGATGTTGGCTTACTTCCAGGGGTGGGTTCCAACTTACCTCGCTTCCGGTTCGCTTCCTCCTGCGCCACGTGGGCATGACGCGTGGGCGCGCATGCGCAATAATGAAAAATCCGAAAAAAATAAATAAAAAAGCCAAAAACAGATAGTGACTGCATGCACAGTGCCAGAACTCGAGTTCTGCGCATGCTCAGAAGGAAAAAATAAAATAAAATAAAATAAAATTTTAAAAAATTCAAAAAAAAAAATGGCAGTGCCCACGGATCGGCACCGACCAATCCGGTTTGGTGATGTCATCGTGATGTCACCAGCGGGTCACTACCAGTTCAGGCGAACGAGTTCGAACCGGGAGGAACCCACCCCTGCTTACTTCTGATTGACCTATGTAGGCAGGCATTGCAATTACTCGGTTGTGCTTTGCTGTGAGCTTTCATTGTTTTACTGGTATTATTCTTTTGTCTTTGTTATTTTAAAATATAGTCATTATAATGTTGTTGAAACACTTGGGGAGGTAATAAAATAAAATAAAGCAAAGCAAAGCAAAATAGAATAATAACTCTATGCTTGGGATTTATAATTTGGACATTATTCTTATTAGAAAATAAGGCTATGTATTTCCTCTCTGTGTTACATTGATAACTGTCTTTCCTCTCCTCCTCTTCCCAGACTAGTTTTCAGAACCATCTATTTATTTCAAAGATTGTATGCTTTTTTTTTTAACTGTGCAACAAATCTCTGCTAGGCAAATGTGTGGCAATTCTAATTTGGCCTAGAAATGAATAGTATCATTTCTCCTTTCCAAGAAAAGGCTAATCTGTTTTCCAATCCAATCCAATCCGAAAAGACTCACGCTTCACAGATATTTACTCTGATAGATATGTTTAAACTATCTTGTGCAATTCATTATGGCCATTAGCTTGTGTGGATTTAAAGGGGGATTGAAAAAGATTAATGGGGAATAGATTAATTAAGGCAGGGTTATCAAATTCCCAGCCCAGTGGTCAGATGTGTCACGCACTGGCCATGCCCATGCCCGGTTTAGCAAAGGGGGGGGAAAGTCCCAATATGTCACATGATGCCACCGTGACGATGTGAGTTTGACACCTCTGCATTAAGGGGTATTAGTTTTGAGAATTCAATGTGACTTGTAGATCAAGAGCACTATGCTCTCAAGTAGTACTTAGGAAGTGTTCATGGAAGACAAAGGGTAGTTGTCATTTCCTGCTTGTAAAGTCCATTAGAGACTAGGTGGGAACCACAAGAAATGAAATGTTGTAAAAGGTGGATTTGCCCTAATCCATCAGGGCTGTTCTTATATGTTTCAATATAAGAATTTCTCACACTCTATTAATAGTGTTAACTAATGGTCCTTTAGATTGTTAGGCATGATGTCACTTGCATCAACATGTGGCAGACCATGTTTGAGGATCATCCTACTCATTTTAACTAGGGCCCTCAACTTCTGCTGCTTTGGCAACATTACTTGGGAATGTTATAAAGATAATCTGTCCTTGATCTGCCCTTGATGGGCTACAATGGGATAATTGACTTACAAAATATTTTGTAGCTTCTTTCCTCAGCTGAACTGGAGAACCTCACACCAGCAAAATGCAGCTTTTTCTCTTTTGCCCACTTAGCATTCTAGACACCAAGTGATGTTTACACATTATTCTAAGCTATGGCTTGTATTATCATGATTGATTGAATAGACAGCAATTGTCTGGTTTACATGTCATGCTAAGGCAAAATTGCAGTTTAAAGTTGTCAATGGCTGGATTTAAAAATGGTGTGTGAGCCCAGTCATTAGATATTGCTTGGATCAATAAGAACAGAAAGAATTTCAGCCAAACCATTTTCAAGACCCAATTGCATTCTGTTCTGGGTTCCAAAAATCAAACTAGAACATCTTTTAAATTGTAGTTCTCTATAGGAGGTC
The DNA here is from genome assembly GCA_023053685.1 of Diadophis punctatus similis. Taxonomy (NCBI): domain Eukaryota; kingdom Metazoa; phylum Chordata; class Lepidosauria; order Squamata; family Dipsadidae; genus Diadophis; species Diadophis punctatus. The sequence goes on along the minus strand of JALIGW010000002.1, from coordinate 46,993,856 downwards.
AGTTTGCACATGTGGAGATTAAAATTGTATTGGGACAAAGATTGTGCTTAACAAATCCCATCTCTAATATCATCGTATCTCTGCTGTACTTCATTTATTGAATATGAAAGTTTGCGAAAGGCTCATTTATTCAGATAAAGTTGGATCCAGGTGTGTAGGAGTATTGTATCAATATTTATGTCCTTACATCTACACCCAATTAACTTTCACATGTCCAGTTTGAATAAGAAAGAGGTTTGCAGATGAAAATTATATGGAAGAAGACATTTAAAAATTCTTTGTTTCTCAATAGTTGTAGAATTGTTTGCTCATGAATATAGGTCAACTTGTGTTGGAAATCATGTCTTTTTATCTGAGTTAAAGTTTTGTGGTTGGGCTACACCAATTTGTCTGTTTTAATCCGTTTTAATACAATCATGTTTTTTTTCTTCCATAGCATATGGCTTTAAAAAGATGACTGTCTAAATATGTATAAAATCACAGGAATTGCTGCTCATGTGGTGACATCAGATTTGAGTGGGTTTGTTCACACATACTTGCAGCTGCCAAGAGGTTCTTTCCTGCTCTCCCTTCACATGAAATTACACTTCATCCCAGCAGTTCAGTGTGGGAAGAGTGTTGATTATGTAAAGAATCAACACAATGCTTCCCACATGCTTTTCCCACAATGTGATTACAGAATATGCACAGGTATTGTGGGATAGCACTGCAGTCAGTGAGCCAATGCCTGCAGAAGTAGATTTGGAAGGATTACCTTGCATTATGAAAAATGCAAGGAAGGAATAGAGGAGTTTGAATGTATAATCCCCAGAGCAGGGGGGGTTTCTAACTTACCTTGCTGCCGGTTTGCTTCCTCCCACGCCGCATGGGTGCACCTCGTGGGTGCGCACATGCGCAGTGCCGAAAAATTTGAAAAAAATAAAAAAAATTTTAAAAAGCCGAAAACAAGATGGCGACCGCATGCACAGTGCTGGAAACTCGGCTTCTACGCATGCTCAAAAGAAAAAAAAATTTAAAAAATTCAAATTTTTTTAAAAAAATTCAAAAAAAGTAAAAGAAAAGATGGTGGCGCCCACGGACCGGCACCGACCGAACCAGGTCGGTGATGTCATTGTGACGTCACCAGCGGGTCGCTACCAGTTCGGGCGAACCGGTCCGAACCGGGAGGAACCTACCCCTGCCCCAGAGGGAGGAAAAACAAATGTTAGAAAGACACCTGGTTCTAGAGATATGGTCACAGAAAATACAGACCTCCCTATGAGCAATGGGACATATTGAAGAAACTTGATATAATGTGTTAATATTTGCTTGGCAGGAGGCATTTGATCTAAAGGCACTTTTAACTGACTGTTATGGGAAAATGTCTCTTAAAAGTTTCCACCAGAGAACTGAAGAACCACCAGAATACTGAGAGAGTTATAGCTAAAGACCACAGAGGAATCAGACTGCTTCCTCCTTTGGGGAAGTAGGGATATTTTGAATGGAATAGAGCTATCAGTTCTAGGCTACCAAAATCTGGAGAATCATCAGGTGGGAGCAATTAGAGTTTTCTGTATTTCTTTACTGGAATATAACAGCTATGTACATATACACAGCCAATATTGTACCTTTAGGGACATCATTATTTACTTTCACATGCTCAAATAAAATCTCTGGATCTACAGATCGGTCTAGGTCAGTGATGGCGAACCTATGGCACGTGTGCCACAGGTGGCATGCGGAGCCATGTCTGCCGGCATGCGAGCCATTACCCTAGCTTAGCTCCAACTCGCATGTGCACGCCAGCCAGCTGGTTTTCAGCTCACGCGGAGGCTCTGGGACGGCATTTTCGGCTTCCGGAGGGCCTCTGGGGACGGGGGCGGCAAAAGACGGTGTTTTTGCCCTGTCCAGGTTCCAGGGAAGCCTACTGGGCCCACCGGAAGTCAGGAAAAGGGCGTTGTTACTTACCTGAACGCCCATTCTCATAGGGTGGCGCTAGCCTCCAAGATTGGGATGACCTCATCCATCAGCCAATCAGGACTGAGTCTGACCTCATATAAAAGCTGTCACTGTGCCATAATCCCCCTCTTGAGACGAAGGAGTAGGTCAGACCCATAGTTTATCCCCCACGCACACCTTCAGTATGTACAACACCCAAAAGGGAGGGACTTGGAGGCTAGCGCCACCCTACGAGAATGGGCGTTCAGGTAAGTAACAACACCCTTTCTCCATAGTGGGTGGCGCTAGCCTCCAAGATTGGGACATACCAAAGCAGTATTGTCCCCTAGGGAGGGTTGTCACCAGAATCGTAGACCCCGTCAGGAGCCACCATGGTCTGCAAGACTCTGCGCCCAAAATCCGCCTCAGCCGAGGCAAAGGAGTCTACTTTATAGTGTCTGATAAAGGGCAACGGAGAAGACCACGTCGCCGCTCGGCACAGTTCCTCCAAAGAGGCATTAGTAGCCCAAGCTGCCGTGGTGGCGGCACTACGCGTCGAGTGCGCCGTCAGATGTGGCGGACGAGGCAAGTCCTGCTGTCGGTAAACGTCCGCGATCACCGCGCGTATCCAGCGACCGACCATCGCCGCAGATGCCTTGCGGCCCAAGGACGAGGCGTGGAATCCCACGAACAAGGACTCCGAGCGGCAAAATGGCGCCGTGCGAACCCTGTAGATTTCGATAGCCCGCCTCACATCGACAGTGTGCCACTTGCGCTCGGTCGGCGTTGCAGGCGGGGAGCAGAAAGAAGGAAGGACCACTTCCTGTGCCCTGTGGAAGTACGTATTGACCTTGGGCAGGAACGTGGGGTCAAGGCGGAGTACCACCCGGTCCGGATGAAAGATACAGAGATCGTCCCGGACGGATAGGGCTGCCAGTTCGGATATTCTCCGGGCTGAAGTAATCGCTACCAAAAAGGCAACCTTATGCGTAAGGTGCTGCAGCGAGACTGTCCGGAGGGGCTCGTAGGGGGCCTCGGTCAGTGCCAGAAGAACCCTCTGCAGGTCCCAGGTGGGGTACCTATGCACCACTGGAGGCGAGATAATGACCGCCGTCTTCAAGAAGCGAACGACCAAGGGATGCGTTGACAAAGGCGCAGAAGAATGGCAGGAAAGGACCGTTGAAAGCGCCACCACCTGTCGCCGCAAGGTGCTGGGCGAGAGACCCTTGTTGAGACCCGCTTGCAGAAATTGGAGGACCTGTATGACGGAAAGGTCGATAGGATCAAAGCCGGCGGCGACACACCAATCGTGAAACGTCCTCCAGGTGGAGTTATAGATGCGTATGGTGGAGGCCTGGCGTGAGGAAAGCAAAGTACGGATAATGCACTCGGGGACCCCGCGAAGAGTTAGGGTGCGCCGCTCAAGCGCCAGGTGGTCAGTTGGAGCCACTGCGGATCCGGGTGCTGAACTGACCCCTGGGAGAGCAACGATGTGGTCTGCGGGATCCTCCAGGATGGGCCGGTCGAGAGTGACTTGAGATCCGCGAACCACGCCCGTCGCGGCCAGTGGGGGGCCAATAGGATCAGTTCCGCCTGCTCGTCTAGCATCTTCCTGATAACTCGGGGAATGAGTGGAAGGGGCGGAAATGCGTAGAGTAGACCCTTTGGCCACGGACAATGGAGGGCGTCCGTGTCCATCGCGTCGGGCGTCCGATACCGCGTGATGAAGCGCGGGAGCTTGGCATTCAGCGGGGTCGCAAAGAGGTCGGCCACCGGGTTGCCAAACCGGGCAGTCAACTCCCGAAAAATGTCCGGGTGCAGGGCCCACTCCGCCGTGTCGACGTTGTGTCGGCTGAGCCAGTCTGCTGTGCGGTTCGACACCCCTGAGATGTGCTCCGCTCTGAGCGAGAGGAGGTGCCTTTCCGCACAGAGGCCCAATTCCTTGGCCTCGGAGAGCAGGCGGCGTGAGACAGTCCCACCTTGCCTGTTGACGTGGGCTTTGGTGGTCACGTTGTCCGTCAACAGGAGGACGTGCTGCCCAGTCAGAAGATGCTGGAATTGCCGGAGGCCCAGGGACGCCGCTCGTAGCTCCAGGAGGTTGATGCTGGCCGTTGATTCCACAGCGGTCCAGGTGCCCTGTGCCACGTGGGACGATGTGTGGGTGCCCCACCTGTAGAGGCTGGCATCCGATGTCACCGTTACCCGGCGAGGCTCGAGGAAGCTGGAACCGTTGCTGATCGCCGGGGACCGCCACCAGTGCAGGGACCGTCGGACCGCCGTCGGGAGCTGGACTTTGGCCGATGAGTTGGACTTGTTCGCCCGCTGAAACGGCAAAAGAAACCATTGGAGGTCTCTGGAGTGCAGTTGTGCCCAAGGTATTATATGTATAGCGGATATCATCTTTCCCAACAGGGAGGACAGGAGGTTCAGCGGAACCCGCCCCTGTCCAAGAACCTGTTGGGTCAGAGAGGAAAGGCTGAGTTGTCTTTCCTCCGACAGATACACCCTGCACTCCAGAGAGTCCACAATGGCCCCCAAGTGAGTGATGCGAGTGGAGGGAATCAAGTGGCTCTTCTCCAGGTTGAGGGAGAAGCCATGGTATTGCAGAACATCCATGGTGGTCTGCAGGTCCAGCTCTGCCCGGGCCAGGGAAGACGACTGAATTAAAATGTCGTCGAGGTAACACTGTATTCGAATCGGCACTGCCCTCAAGTGAGCCGCAAGGGGGGCCAGAATCTTTGTGAAGACCCTGGGTGCCGATGAGAGGCCGAATGGTAGGGCCGAATACTGATAGTGTTCGTTGTCATATGAGAACCGCAGGAACTTTTGGTGGGAAGGCCGAATTGGGACATGCAAATATGCCTCAGTGAGGTCGATAGAGCACATAAAGTCACCCTGACGAATGCCGTCCAATATGGACTGTAGAGTATGCATCTTAAATTTCTTGTACACCAAGAACTTATTAAGGCGCTTGAGGTCCAAGACCGCTCTCCACCCACCCGACTATTTCTCCACGAGGAACAAATTGGAATAGAATCCTTGCCCCCGCTGGTCCTCCGGGACCCGCTGGATGGCCTCAATTTCCAGCAGATGCTGGATGGCTTCAAGCATCTGGGCCTGCTTCTGCGGGTTGGAGGACTGGGAGCACCTCATGAAGGAATCCGGGGGGGGGGTGGAGAGGAGATCTAAAGCGAGTCCAAGTGACAGGGTCTCGCGGACCCAAGCGTCCGTAGTAATCTCCTCCCACCGCCTAGCGAAAAATCGCAGGCGACCCCCAATGGGAGAAGCTGGGTCCACTACTTGTAGCGGCGGAAGGAGCGACCGCCTGCCTTCCGAAAAGGGCGCTTAGGTTGTTGGTTGGAATTAGCCCTATCCTGGCCCTGAGTCTGTCGGGGCGAGGCCCGTGATCTGTTTTGATTATAGGAAGGCGCTCTGTACTGGCGTCTGGGGAACGCCGGGGCAGGGTTCTGAGGCTTGGCCTGTGCCTTCCTGGTAGAGTTAGGCAAGACCTTGCGCTTGTCCTTAGTCTCGATTAGGTAGGGATCAAGGGCCTCACCGAAAAGCGACTTGTGAACCACCGGAGCCCCGGCGAGTCGCCACTTGTGCCGACAGTCAGCAGGCCAACTCCTCAGCCAGTGCATCCTGCGCGCCACCACCGATGTGCCCATGGCTCTGGTTGCGAATCGGGTGGCCTGGAGCATGGCGTCCGATGTGAATTGCGAGGCCGCAATGAGTTTGTTGATGTCCTGTCTCGCACGGACATCTGAGGGGGGCAGGTGCTCCTGAAGAGCCTTTAGCCAACGAATGGACGTCCGGCAAAAAAAGGATGCCGTCGCAGAAGCCTTGACCGCCCAAGCGGCCGCCTGGTGCGTCTTCTGCAGGGCCTGTTCTGTGCATCTGTCCTCTGGGTGGAGCAATTCCTCAGAGTCCCCGGGCATTTGTGCGGGTGAGTATAGTGCCTTGATGGCAGACTCCACCGGGGGAACTGGCAGGTGCTGAGCCAGGGTGGAGGAAACATTAAAGAAACGCTTGTCCGCTGTGGAGGGGGCGACACCGGCCGTCGGGGATGTCCACTGCTTCAGCACCGATTCCACGAACAGCTTGGGGGCGGGTACAACCTCAACCTGAGAGGTGGTCTCCTCAAAGAGGGGGTCCTCCGGTTCCTCTCCGGCCGGTGTTTGGTCCTTTGAGGAGAACTTGGCCGTGGCCCTGGCCTTATGGAGCAACGACTTGAATAAGGCGGGGTTGAACAAACCGGTAACCACTGGGGCCTCAGGAGCGAGGTCCTCATCCTCAGAGAGGTCCAAGTCCGCCTCACCCTTTGGCTCGTCCTGAGCGTGGAGAGACAATGGGGACCCCTGATCAGCATTGGCCATTGGTGATGATGGGCCAGCTGCCGGAAGGGCCGGTTGGGTGGGCCGAGGTGGCTGGATGGCTGGCGGAGGGGAGGGTGCTGCTTGGGCCAAGAAGGTGCCTGATGAGCGCCTGTCCCTCTGGACAGAATTGCCAGAGGGCTCATGGTGCGCAATGGGTGGTGCAGCAGCAGGGGGCGGCATGGAGCGGGCTGTGTCCTTGGAAGTCTTGTCCTTGTCCTTACCAGAGCGACCGCTCTTGGAAGAGGAGCAGGCCTTTTCCTGGTCCTGCCTGAGGGGGGAGCGATCCCGATGGCCAGGTGAAGAGGATGATGCCTTGGCCGTCCCACCCTCCTTATCTTTGGCCTGCCTGGGCTTATTTTTGCCCGAGGTGGCCTTATCCGACATGCTGGCTGAGGCTGGTGATGCCAGGAGGAGAAGCAGGGAGGAGGGCGCTTTTACGGCCCAAGAGCTCTGTCCACCAGTCAGAAGGTTCTCGTGGCTACGAGGGGCTCTGTCGCTCTGGCCAAGATCCCCTGGGTCCGGTTCTGCGGCCGGCGAGGGAAGGAGAGGACCGCCGCGGTGGATCACAGCGCCCGGGAGCCGCGGGCCAGCTGAGGAGCGGGCGCGTCACAGGGGGATTCCCTGTGACATGGACGGGTGAACTGCGGCTGCGCGGCAAGCGTTGAGGCAGTCCGTCGGCTCGGGGCGTTCCCGGAGGTCTGCAGGGATGACGAGCCCTCGGAGTGCGCTTGCGCGAAGATTTCGGTGCGAGGAAACAGCTGAGGGGCGGGAGAGCCGCTCCTCCGAGCGCGAAAAAAGGCAGCCAATCAGGTGAGGAGCCTCGCAGCCAAGACTGCTGCCGAAGAGGCCGCAATCCTCCCGACGGGGCCTGAGCAGTCGAGTTACTGCCGAAGAGGCCGCAAGTCACCCGATGGGGTCTAATGAGACCCAAGAGCCCACCCAAGGCCCAAAAGCCTGTCGAGGGCAGCGACTGGGGAGAAACAATCCTAGGCCTAGGACTGAGTCGAAAGAGGGGGATTATGGCACAGTGACAGCTTTTATATGAGGTCAGACTCAGTCCTGATTGGCTGATGGATGAGGTCATCCCAATCTTGGAGGCTAGCGCCACCCACTATGGAGAATGGGCCATTTCTGGCCTCCAGAGGGCTTCCGGGAGGGTGGGGGAGGCCGTTTTTGCCCTCCCCAGGCATTGAATTATGGGTGTGGGCACTCGCGCATGTGCGATAGCGTGCGCACACGTGCTTTCGGCACCCGAGAAAAAAAAGGTTCACCATCACTGGTCTAGGTAATAAATATTTCTGCAGCTACATAAACCTGATCAGTATTCTGCGTCAATAATAGCCAGACACCAAGGCCAGAAATCAAGCCAAAACCATATACTCATTTCAAACAGAGGCAAAATATCAAGCCATGTAAAAGGCTTATTTTCTGCTTTAGGAAGCCATACAATTGAAAAGGATTCTATGCTGTCCCATCATGAAGAATGAATTCTCCTTTAAATAGGTATTTAATTCTACAGACTTTTTTTTAATTTATTTATGAAGAGACCCATTTCCAGGCAAACATAAGGCCTTTGGGCCTTGTCTCTTCAATTGCCTGGTTTCTTTGGAGCTGGATCAGTTTTGGCTTCTTGAATTCTCCATCTAAACATTAGCAAAGACTTATTGTTGGGGAGATTCATGAACATGTTTTTATTTGTCTATTTTGTGCTAAGTGAACTTTGGTACTAGAGAAATTAGGCATATCTTTTTGCACACTTTTGGGATTCCTAGAATTTTTCAATATACCAGATTTGGCTCCCAATGTAATCTTCTGCTCCTGCCTGTATACTTAGTCTCATTTTCAGCTTACAATCATTCGTTCATAATGACACAAAGATCTACAAAATAAAAATTAATAGCCCCACCCCTTATTTTCTTAACTGTTGGCTTAAAATATATACCTGTTGTGTGGAATTATACTTTGACTTCACAGAAATACAAAATACTAAATATGAAAAAGTATGTGAAACAGTGAACGTGAAGCAATTCGGAAAGGTTAGAAGGAATGCATAGCATTTATATGATTGTCTATTTCTTCACAGAATGTAAATTTTGCCTTTTCTTCAAGAGCTCAAGGTTGCACACCTGGAACCTCCATGTAATTTTATTCTCACCATAATAATATTGAGAGGGACAGGGGGAAATCACTGAAGAGAAGTAATTATGGAATGTGGTCCAGAATAATAGGAAGGAGGGGCTGTTTCCCAGATGGCAAAGAGACAGCAAAGCTTCAAATATCTGGTGGGCAGGAAAAGGACGTAAATGGACACCTCCCTAACCATTCACAAAGTATATCTAATAGTTATGCAGATATATGCTTTGGTCTGGCAAGATTCTGCTAATAGTGTACAAAAATAAATAACTACTCGGAGGTAACTTCACATGTCATTCATGGCTTTTTTGGGGAGGCCTGGCATTTAGAAATATATAAACAAAGAAAACTGATGAAGACCGAGTGGTCCATCAAGTCTGTCCTTTGAGTTTATGTAATGAAATAATTTGAATAACTATGATGTCAAGCAAAACCTTGAACTTAGGACTTCTCAAGTCCAACATTTTATGGATTAAAGTTCCTTAAAGGGCAGTTAAGTTGTTGCTGTGGGTTACAAAAAAGATGCTTTCAGATTAGTAATAAATTTGTTAGACTTGTATGCTGCCCAATTCTCAACTCTCAACAACTCAAGTCTTTATCTTGTAACAATCCTTATTGTTATGTATGAAGTAGTCTAGTCTGAGTGACCTTTGGAGTCCACCTATGTTTTTTCTACTACTGCCCTTTTTAAAAATCCCCAGCAAAACAACTAAAGAGTAAAAGACAAAGTGGCTTTGTATATATCAAAGCATGTTTAATAAAAGCTTCAATTTGAAAACTATGTCTGCTACTATTGCCTCTTATAATGCTAGATAATGACCATTTACATCCACTTTAAAAGAACTGCACACTGTTAGGAGGCAAGTAATTTATTCTTTAACATTTAGCCAAGCAATTTAACAATTAACAGGATAGAACTGCATTTAAGGATTCTAGGTCCTTTTCATGGTTTTTATTAACAAATATATTTCATTTTTTTTGAACAAGTTCCGCAATTCTTCTGAATCATTATTTTTCACTGCTTTCTTGTCACAGCAAAGAGTGACTTTATGCTGAGGAAAAAATGATGTTCAGATCAGATGCTGATCAGCATTTCATGCTATCACTGCCTAAATGTGATAGCAATTACACAATGAAATGTGCTTTCCATTATTCTTTCTTTCATTCTAAAGCAATTTGTTTAGTGTTTGACAAACTACTTCTATTTCTCATTCTTCAGATCAGGCTTTAATGTGACTTTGTGTATTCTTAATGAGATAACAGTTTTTTTTACCCTATATCCTTTTTCTGCTAAGGATCAGCCCCAAGGGCAAACTCATTTGATTTTATTTTTTCTATGCATACCTTTTAGGACATGAATCTACTGCAGTATCTGAAAAGTAATACTTTAAAGAGATGTGATTGTGCTTCCCTTGATAATTATACAATAGATAATCTGTCACTCTTCTGAAAATCCTTACTATAATGTACAATATGCAGAGATTAGGTATGTGTTATGAATCAGATTGTGAATACTTCATCTGTATCATCACACATTCCAGGCCTTAGGGAAATTGATGAGTTTCTTTGTAATCCATCTCCTAACTATCCTTTTAATCTCTGTAGTCTGTATGATCTTTGCTTCAGTCAGTCAGTCAGGTCTATCTCTTTATGACACATTTCCCTAACTTAGTAAAGTGTGAGTAAACTCCAACCCTCTGTGCATATATTACTTTTATTCATAAATCCTGTTAATTTTTTCCAGTTGTTTTGGTCAGTACTACCTCCTTTTAGTAAATAGCAATAGCACTTATATACTGCTTCACAGAGCTTTATAGCTCTTTCTAAGCAGTTTACAGAGTCAGCATATTGCCCCCAAACAATCTGGGTCCTCATTTTACCAACCTCAGAAGGATGGAAGGCTGAGTTAATCTTGAGAGTGAGAATCGAACTGCTGAACTGCTGGTTGCCAGCAGTCAGGAGAGGTAGCCTGCAGTACTGCATTCCAACCACTGTGCCACCACAGCTCTTCAACAGAATGAAGACATAGATTTATAAATGTGCATAATGATCATTTCTACTTGTTATAGTATAAGCATGTATGTGTTTATAAGTATGTATATTACTTGCACCATATACTATAAAGTATACACTAGATATGGTATATTATATTGTATATGCTATTCTAGTGCTTACTACCATATCATAAAAGAAAAGGAATAGCTATTATTATTAACCATAAAGCATCAGCCAGTCCCTAGATACAATTGAAACAATGTCAGAATGAAGTGAGTTCACGGCAAGCCAATTAACGTTATGATGATTCAAGTCTATACTCCAACCACAGATGCAGAGGAAGCAGTTCTAAGTAATCCCTTGTCAATGCCCCCCCCGCCCCAAGAATATAACACTAAAATTGGAATTATGGAAGCATATAAAATAATGGGAAAGAAAATTGACATTGTTATAAAAATGAAGCAGGAGGCAGACTAGTAGTGTTCTGCAAAGCAAATTCTTTGTTTATGACCTTCTTCCAACAACCTAAAAGACAACTCTGCATAGGAATATAATTGGATGGAGAACAATGAAATCAAATTGACAATATACACTGCAAGCAACATTGGGAAAACTCCATTTAGTCAGCAAAGCAATATCAGGGCTGAGGCTAGGAAGCACTGTTTTTCTACAATGGCACTTATGCTTTGGAACAATCTCCCTCTAATGCTTAGGTTGACGCCCTCTTTGATGGCCTTCTAGAAACCAGTGAAAGCTGCTCTATTTTGGAGAACTTTGAGGCTGTGATTGCTCATCATCTTTTTTTTTAAAAAATAAAAGTTATGATTGCATGATTGGTTATTTATTTATTTTATTTTATTTATTTATTTCTTGGTTCTTATATGCCGCCCTACTCCCGAGGGAATCAGGGCGGCGTACAGCAATATAAAGAACACTAGATAATAAACAGTAATTAAAAACCAAGTTAAAAAATTAAAAAATTGAATAGTTAAAAAATATTCACCAACCAAACATACCTGGGGGAGAGCTCAGATGGACTAGTCTCTACCCCCTGCCTGCAGGAAAAGCCATGTCTTGACGGCTTTTCGGAAGGCCAGCAGGGTGGGGATGGTTCAGGTCTCTGGGGGAAGTTGGTTCCAGAGCACGGGCCCCCCCACAGAGAAGGCCCTCCCCCTAGGGTCCGCCAGCCGGCATTGCTTGGCTGACGGGACCTGGAGGAAACCCACTCTGTGGGCCCTAACCGGTCGAAGGGAAGTATGAGGCAAAATGCGGTCCCGAAGGTAACCTGGTCCTAAGCCATGAAGGGCTTTAAAGATGATGATCAACACCTTGAATTGTACCCGGAGACCGATGGGCAACCAATGCAGCTGGCGGAGTATAGGTGTAATGTGGGTGTACCTTGGCACACCCACCACAGCATGCGCAGCCGCATTTTGCACCAACTGAAGTCTCCGGATACTCTTCAAGGGTAGTCCCATGTAGAGCGCATTGCAATAATCCAAACGGGAGGTGACAAGGGCATGAATGACCATGAGTAGAGCCTCCTTCTCCAAGTATGGCTGCAATTGGTGCACCAGGCGAACCTGTGCAAAAGCCCCCCTAGCCACAGCAGTAAGATGATGATACAATTTTAGCTGTGGATAAAATTGGATGATGATCCAATTTTAGCTGTGGATCTAGCCTGATTGGTTAGTTATTCTGAGAGATATTTCATTCTCACTACTTTCTTAACATGGATATTTTTTTTCTATTTTATTTTGTTACAAGCAATAGAACTTAGAATAATTCAGTGGCATACAAATTTAGTGCAGTACAGCACAGTACAATAGCAGACTCTGGACTGCCCTTAAACATATTGGTGTTCTAGGCCATCTCATCTGCCTATTGAAGAATTTGTACAATGAGCAGGAAGCAATGGTGAAATATGAAGTTACTAAATAGCGCAAAATCAGAAAAGATGTCAAGGTTGCATTCTCTCACTATATATGCTTAATCTATATACAGAATGTATTGTGACAAGTCATGGATCAGAAGAAAAAGATATTGGAATTAAACTTCTAGGAGAAACATAAACAACTTCAGATCAGAGGTGGGTTTCAGTAGGTTCTGACCAGTTCTGGAGAACCGGTAGCGGGAATGTTGAGTAGTTGTACACCGCCCTGAGTCCCTCGAGAGTAGGGCGGCATAGAAGAACAAACAAACAAACAAACAAACAAACAAACAATAAATAAATAAATAAATAGTTCGGAGAACCGGTAGCAGAAATTTTGAGTAGTTCGGAGAACCGGTAAATACCACCTCTGACTGGCCCCACCCCCATCTATTCTCTGCCTCCCGAGTCCAAGTGATCGGGAAATGGGGATTTTGCAGTAACTTTCCCCTGGAATGGGGAGGGAATGGAGATTTTACAGTATCCTTCCCCTGCCACGCCCACCAAGCCACACCACGCCCACCAAGCCATGCCCACAGAACCGACAGTAAAAAAATTTGAAATCCACCACTGCTTCAGATCATAACTTGTGGCAAGAAGATGGCACAGTTTATCTCTCTCTCCTTCCATGAATACTTTATAAAATACTTTATAAAAACAATTAGAAAAAGAAACAAAATTATTAACCACTGCCCGTAAGGAAAAAAACAAGGCTGTCCTCCCCTCTGCTAAGCGACCTGCACCAGTTCCAGACTTTTAAAAAGAAGTTTCTTTAGTGCTAAAGAATATGATGTTTTATGAAAAAAATAATTACTCCTTCTCAGGATCCATGTGCATCAGCTAATAAAGCCATTTAAGTATTAATGAGATGATATTCCAATATCAGTTATGTCAATATCCAAAAATATTGATTCCTTCTTGTTAATGTATTAGCAGAGTATTCCTTGTGTTACCAAGGTTGTGCATAAAGAAACGTTTAGATTGAGATCAGTTGTGAATAAGTACTCAGCCACACACAGATATACTAACTTGAATTAAAGTTTACTTTAAGAAATAGCATGTTCCTATAAACAGTCCAAAGTCATACACTTAATAGTCATAATGACAATCCAAGTATTATCCAGTACAAATACATTTCAGCTATAATACATAACTACAACACAGAGAGAAATGCAGAGCATACATACTCTAGGCCTTGCTCTAATGAGTAGCAGAGAACACACTCAGTAGTAGAGACCAAAGACAAACAGAGAGGGACTCCCATAGAAATAAGCTGTGAACTCTAGCTCCCTCTTGTGGCAGTCTGCAACACCTAAGCTAAACAGACTTATAGCTGTTAAAAGCTAGACATATATTGTTCTATCCAATATTAGTTATGGTCAGAGACCTAACATTCTCCCCTTTGGGTAGATCAATATATAATACCTTACATCTTTAAACCATAGTTTTCACAACACTCTTTGTGTTTAATTGCACCTTGCGCTTTAGTGAAATGATCTGCAATATTCTGTTCAGTCATGCAGTATTCCAACTTAACCATTTTATTTTGAACACATTGTCTAACATTCAGATATCTCAAATCAGTATGTTTCGACCTTGTTTTCACAGCTAAACTATTAGCCATACTAATGGCAGATTGATTGTCTTCATACACAATAAATGGCTCCTGTACAATAATTCCTATATCCTTTAACAATTGTTTATAATACACCAATTCTGTACACATTAATGATAAACTCGAGAATTCTGCTTCCATAGTGGATAAACTAATATGTTGTTGCCTAATAGATTTCCACCCTATTAAAGCATTACCCAACATTACCACTATACCTGATGTTGATTTGCGAGTCATTGCATCAGTAGCAAAACTTGCATCAGCATATGCAGTTAACACTAATTCATTTCTCGGTTCTAAATATAAAGAATAATGTATTGTGTGCTTTAGGTATCTAAGTATTCGTTTAGCTGCTTGCCAATGCCTTTCATTTGGTTCAGCATTATATCTAGCCAGTTGATTTACGCTATAAGATATATCTGGTCTAGACCAATTACTCAAATATGAGAGACTACCAATTAGAGACTGATATATCTCCTTATCAAACACAGGACATTTAGTATCACTATTTGTAAATCCCTGATCCATTGGTGTCTTAGCAGTTTTACAATTCTCCAGGTTATATCTTTTTAACAATTGGCTAATCTTCTTAGCTTGCGAAATTTTGAATCCTCTATTTGTCTTCATTATATCAAGACCCAAATAATGTTTAATTTCTCCTAAATTTCTAATCTTGAACTTTCTTTGTAATTCAGAAACAATATCATTTGCTTCTTGTTCAGTCTTTGTTATAATCGCTATATCATCTGTAAATAATAGCAACAGAGAAATCAAACCATCTTTCTCTCTCCTAAATAAACAAGGATCAGCTATACCAGCTTTAAAATCCATGGAAACTAATTCTTTTACAATGCATTTATTCCATTCATAACCTGATTGCTTTAAACCATAAAGACTTTTCTTTAATTTCCAATAATCATTTTTTCCATCATCTTTTAAACCTAATGGCTTTCTCATATAAATGGTATGTTGTAAAGGTGCATGTAGATATGCAGTTTCGACATCTACATGATTAATTATGCATTTATTTTTAGCTGCCCAAACTAATGCTCCTCTCAATGTATTTGCTCTCAGACTAGGTGCAAATACCTCATCATAATCCTTATCTGATTGAGCAAATCCCTGAGCAATTAATCTTGCTTTATGGGTAACAGTGCCATCCACACCAGTCTTTAATTTATACACCCATCTGCAACCTATTGCACGCTCACCTGGTGGTAACTTTACATCTTCATATACCTCAAGATCCCTTAAAGATTTTAATTCCTTATTCATAGCTTCCTGCCAAGCTACCTGTTCCTTTGTTGGATACAGCTTAAGTTCATTATAATTAGACGGTTCCACATTAATCTGGCATACAATACTTGCCTGATATCTATCAGGTGGACGTCTCTCCCTAGTCGACCTCCTAGGCAATTTAGTACAAGTTGTTGGAATTTCCTCTTCCTTTTCCTCCCCTATCGAAGTATCTTCTACATCATCCATAGATGGTTCCTCTATTGAGGATTCTTTCACTATCCTATCATCAGTACTATTCTTATCAGAATCATCAGGAAACAATGGATCCTCAACAACAATACTATCTTGTTCCTTGTATTCCTGTTCCAGTTTACTCCATCCAACATGCTCAAGGAATTTAGCACTTGCACTACAATATACTCTAGTAGTACCTGGCTCCCAGAATCTAAATGATCTATGATTAGATTCATATCCTACAAAACATAATTTCCGTGCTCTATGTTGTCCCTTTCGCCTTACTTGTGTGGGAATATGCACCCATGCTGGTGCACCAAATGTATGCAAATAACTAAGATTTGGTTTCCTACCATACCAACGGGTAAATGGCAATTCACCAGTTGTTACATTCACTACATTGTTCAAAACATGGTTAGCACACATTATAGCTTCACCCCAGAGTCTTTCTGGTAAACCAGAATCTGAAATCATGGTTCTAGACATAGCCTGTAATGTCTGACCTCTACGTTCAATATGCGCATTATGTTGTGGCCGAAAAGGAGCAGAACGCTTATGTTCAATACCAGCTCTCTTTAGTATATCTTCAAATCTCTTATTGGTAAACTCAGTACCATTATCTGTTACTAAACTAACCAGTTTCTTATTCATTTTTCGTTCAACAAACCTTAACCAGTTTACAAAATGCTGATATGTTTCTGTTTTTGTTTTCATCAGATAACAGAAACCATATCTAGAAAAATGATCAACTATGCTCAATATATAACAGGCTCCACCTAAACTGGGTTTCTTAGGGCCAATGAGATCAGCAAATACAACCTCTAATGGTTCCTTGGTTTTAAATCCATTTAACCTGTTTGCAGGAATTACCTTGCTCTTTTCCTGATTGCAAGCATTACAATTTAAATATCTTGTACAAGGTTTTAATTTTATACCATTAGATAACTCAACAGTTTTCTTTAAAATTTTGAAATTTAAATGTCCCATACGTCTATGGAGCAAATGAATACATTCGTCATGAGGCTTTCTATTTTCATAAACTGAATTGGCCTTATTTAATGGACTATCATGGATAATGTATAAGCCATCATGCAACCTTGCAGTAACTCTTTTACCTTGTTTTTCAATTAAACATTTATCTCCCTGAAAAGTTACCACAAACCCTGCTTTTACCAATTCTCTCACAGATAGTAAGTTATATATAAGGTTAGGTACATATAACATTGGTAAATTTTCATTAATACATGAACAATATGCATTACCTTCTCCAGATACTTTCAATTTCCAGCCATTTGCTAATGATACATGCTGGTTACTTTTAGTCATATTAACAAATCTCTCTTTACTTTTAGTTATACACTGAGATGCTCCACTGTCTATTATCCAGATATCATGGCTTACAGTTTTATTTGTACTTGATATAGCTGCACTAACATCATTATAAGCTCTCTGCATATTACTAGCATTCTGCTTTTTACCCTTTTTACAGAATCTGGCTATATGACCTTTAGCCCCACAAGAATAACATTTCCTAACAATATAGGCAGTTGAAGACATTTTTTCTTCCTGTGGTGATTTCTCTCTCAGCTGTTTTCTATCTTGCCTTCTTCTAGACTCTTCTAACAGTCTTCCTATTATGCCAGTCAATGTCAGTTCATCTCTGGTCAAAACTTCCAGTGAAGACACATAATCATCATAAGAGTCATCCAAAGAAGAAAAAATAATATAAACTTGATGCAACTCTGAGAAAATCAGTTCTTTTTCATGTAGCTCTTGTAATGTTCTCTTCATAAACTCCAAATGAGCTAACATGTCACCACCTTTTAACAAACGTGCTCTGAACAGTTTACGTGTAAGGTGTATGTGCGCACCAACACTATCTCGAACATAAAGTCTCTTTAAGGTACTCCAACACTTGGCAGCAGAATCTTCACCATGAATATGGACCAGTTGCTGATCACTCAGTGTCAGTCCAATAATACTAAGAGCCTTTTCATTATCCCGGTTAAAGTCAGCTATTTTCTTCTCATCTTCATCATTTGTTGGATCCCAAGCAGTTATATCAGGTGGATTATTAACCACAGTCCATAATCCTTCTTTACGCAAAAGTAAGCTGCACTTCATAGACCAGGAAACATAGTTAGTTCCATCTAACCTGGTTATCAGGGATAAGCTAGTTGACTGTTCTTGTGCCATTGTTAATTTAACAGTAAACCACAAGTTAGCTGTCTGAGTATGAAACTGAATATTCACACTAACTCTCAATATCTCTCTGGGCCCATAACCAGTGTTAATGTATTAGCAGAGTATTCCTTGTGTTACCAAGGTTGTGCATACAGAAACGTTTAGATTGAGATCAGTTGTGAATAAGTACTCAGCCACACACAGATATACTAACTTGAATTAAAGTTTACTTTAAGAAATAGCATGTTCCTATAAACAGTCCAAAGTCATACACTTAATAGTCATAATGACAATCCAAGTATTATCCAGTACAAATACATTTCAGCTATAATACATAACTACAACACAGAGAGAAATGCAGAGCATACATACTCTAGGCCTTGCTCTAATGAGTAGCAGAGAACACACTCAGTAGTAGAGACCAAAGACAAACAGAGAGGGACTCCCATAGAAATAAGCTGTGAACTCTAGCTCCCTCTTGTGGCAGTCTGCAACACCTAAGCTAAACAGACTTATAGCTGTTAAAAGCTAGACATATATTGTTCTATCCAATATTAGTTATGGTCAGAGACCTAACACTTCTGATACTGGGCTAGTGAAGTTTCTAATTTTGAACTTTTAATCAGCAGACAACTTTCATATTACAGGGTGCAGAGGTGGGTTCCTACCGGAGCTCCCCAGTAAGCAGCTCCGGTAGGGAGCGATGGATTTCGCAACCACTCCGGAGCCCTCTCTGCCGGTCCAACCGGCACATCAACATTTTTTTCAGTGATTTTTGGGCGATTTTACTTCTGCGCATGCGCAGAAGCAAAATCGTGCTGAAATCTCACGAGGGGACACATGCACGCATGAGATTTTAGAGAGATTTTGCCTCCGCACATGCGCGGAAGAAAAATCGTGCTGAAATCTCTCTCGCGCGCGCCCCTCGTGAGATTTTGGCACGATTTTGTTTCTGCGCATGCGCAGAAGCAAAATCACACGAGGGGGGCGTGTGCGTAGTGAGCACGCATGCCCCTGAAGCGTGGAGATGTGCACGCATAGCTCCGGCAGCAAGGTAAGCGAGCAACCCGCCCCTGACAGGGTGCTTCAAAAGTTCTAGAAAGAAAGTATGAAAACCTGAGCAAATGATGTGAAAGAAAGTCTGTTTTAATTAATGTAATTTTTAACCTATTGTGATATATTTTTTGGTATTTGTATATTGTTTCTCCATTTGTATTTACTGTAAATCACTCTGTGAGTCACTTCAAATTGTGAGATTGGTGGCAAATGTTAATTAAAAAGAAAAGCTGTGGAATCACATTTTAAAAAGTATTTAAAGTTTAGAAGAGCCAAAATTAACCCCAAAAGAAAGAGATGATAGTGCCCCAAGAAAAACTGAATCCGATTCAAGATTAAACACATCATAGTCATCTGTGAATATTCTAATTCAATATTAGAATCTAATTACAAACTATCCTTAACTCCATTTGGTTGCAAAAGGTATACTTTACTAGAAGTCAAGTGAATTACAGTACTTCAAAGCCAGAACTGAAAATCTTGTGCCCAAAGTTCCTAAGTGTAACTTTTTGTTAGAATATTCATGAACTGGGAGAGCCAATGGTAACAAGGTCAGCCAATAAATAGGCATAGCAACTAAGTCAGCCAATGGGAGCTAAACACATCTGAGTCTGTGCAGAGAATCGAAACTGAAGCTAGAAGACTGGGCGTGGCTCAGTCCACTCTGAACTCTGCTGAAATGAAACTAACTGTTCTCTCCTGCTTGTAACTGCTGCTACGTTAAAGAAGAACTCTGCTACTGGTATTGTAAATACTCATCTCTTATTCTTGTATATAAAGAAGTTTCTTATTTAAATCAATCCTGCTGCATCAGTCTGCCTGTGTGTACTTTCTGGATTTAGTTTTCTGCAACAAACTCTGATACTTTTCCCTCCCAGAGCTGCTTCCCATCCCTGCCCCCTGATATCCAAGTATGTTTGAACAAGGTATTTTTAGAATGGTGACTTCAGGCATAGGTGTGCGTGGTATGCAGCTGCGTTCCATTCCCAACCGTCTGATTTTGAAGCTTCTCTCAGAGAGATTCAGTGAACTTTCATTTCCCTATAAGTCTCTTCGCCTCCCGTCTAGCCTCCCTTGAGTTCATGGCAGCTGGTACTGAGTGTTTGCGAAGCGCAAGCATGAGGTGGCAGTGGACATTTGCCTTATGAAAAAGACAATATCTTCATATATCTATGGAGAAATACTTTTAGAAGCTGTTTACAGTGGTGTGGAGATTTTTTTTCGGCGGGGGGTGGTTGTGGGGAGCAGCTTTTCAACTTTTAAAGTTTAAATCATTTAGTAGTCTAAATCCTGTTGTGAGGGTTGGGATAGAAGGAGAGTAGGATGAAAGGAGAATAGGCTGGGAAAATTAATCCGATTTGCCTTCAAGTGTTGTAAAAAAAATTAAATGAATTAAATCAAAATAATCTTATTATCAGGGAATATGATAAAGACTTTATTTTCTTTGTGCGGCAATTTTCAGTCTGCCCCTGGATGTGAACTATAGCAATAGCAATCACACTTAGACGTATACACTGCTTCATAGTACTTTACAGCACTAGAAGTGGACATTGCTTCCAACTACCTTAAATAAAGGGTGGACGCTCAAACTATGGATGAAATTAGGCATTCTATGGAGGCAATTCATGGGGTCATAAATTTTCAAAGTATGGATCTCTGTGCACATTTATATTCTACAAATGTAAAGATGGGTATTGAGCAGATGAATGGTTCTTAAATGGAATCTGTGTTCCAGAGTTTTTATATCCCAAATCTAGGGACCTAGTTGCATCTCTAACTTTGCAGAATATATTTGACACACAATTGAGGCAATTAAAACAAGGAAGAATCCCAGGCTAGTCGGATCTCTATTTAGAAGCATTTCTTAAACAAGATTTGTAATATGTCTTTTGAAAACGATGCTTTATTATTATTGTGAGGCTTATATAACAGAAAGCAGGAAAAGGACTTCACAAATTGTGTGAGTTATGTTAGCCTTGTTAAATATGGATGCTATAATTTTGATTACTATTTTAGCACAAATAATACATTAAGTATTAGTATCAATAATTCACTCTGTATAACCTAGTTTTATGAAAGATTGTCAGATCTCTGACAATATTACATTACTAGCAGATCTCTTAGAATTATATTCTTACAAAAATAAAACAGCCATACTGACTTCATTAGATCTAAAGAAAGCAATATTAATATTTTAGAATAAATTATGACAAATAGATTTTATTTCTGGGATAAAACAATTATTATCTTAACTCTTCTAGCATAATTAATAATGAAATTCCTCTGTAATTAAGATACGACATAGAACTTTTCAAGGATGACCCTTAAATACTTTAAAATTTAATTTCATCTTGGAATCTTTAGCATCTGCAGTACAAGAATCTAGGGATATGTGGGTTATTTAAATGACATGAACTGAACAAAAGTTGATGTTATGTAGGGAACATGCCTTGTCTATTGTTGTGCCTGCCCTATAGAATTATTTTGCTCAAAATTTGGATGGCCCCAACTATTGCTCTTAAAAGGGATATTGGATGGTAAGATGTTGATCACTGTTTAGGAATTAAAGTACAGTGTAGGCCCAAGAAAGGCATTATGAAAACTGAAGTTGGTAGTGGTCAAGATGGAACTTTTATGTAAAACTGAAATTGCAGAAGGTGGCAGGGTTTGAAATTGCCAGGAGGGAAATATAGATAGTATATTTTTATTTCCCACTGCTTTTAAACCTATAAAATCATACTGACCAGACAAATTGAGAGAAAATGTGTAGAAAAATGGTAAATGGTATTTTAATGGTAAAGGGCAAAAATAAAAAAAAACTGTATTCCCAAAAGGACATGTTTTATTTTAAACTGACTGTAATTGTGCATATTTCCCTTTTTCACCATATAATAGGCATATTTTATCCACTCACTTGTCATATTTAGCTTACTCCTTGGTTTTACAATAGTCTTTTTAGCAAGCAATGAGGGATAAAAACTTTGAAAATCGGAAAAGTTTAAGAATAATCAGCAGGCCTTTTGCCACAGTTCCAGGGAAATATTTTTAAAATTGATCCCAAGAATAGCAATATCTATCCCAGTTGTAAGAGAATTTATTTTGTTCATCCTCTCTCTGGGCCAAAAGAGTCAAGGAAGGAGTAGCAATCCATAGCTTTTAGATTGCATAGAGTTCACCAATCATTTACAACCACTCAAGTTCATCCTGCTTATCATTTCCCCTTCAAAACTAAGGGTGAAAATGGAATCCATTCCCCTAATTTCCACCTGTAAACTGTTCCTGTTCAGCAGGTTCTGGAGAACCGATAGCGGAAATTTTGAGTAGTTCGGAGAACCGGCAAATACCACCTCTGGCTGGCCCCAGAGTGGGATGGGAATGGAGATTTTGCAGTATCCTTTCCCTGCCACGCCCACGCCCACCAAGCCACGCCCACAGAACCGGTAGGGGAAAATTTTGAATTTCACCCCTGAGCTACACCTGTGTTCAGTGCTTGACTTATACCTTTCACAATTCCTAGAAACCTTTGTAGCCAATAAGTTTCTATCTCTTTTTATACTTTTATACACTTCTTTCTTTCAGTTTCCTCCTGTGACCATAATCACCAATTATAATGTTGCTGACTTCAGATTCCAATCTGCTTGGCCAATCAAGGAACAAGCATATATTCCCCATCCCCACTTTTAATGCTACATGTCCCTTTCAAAGCATTGTATTATTTCTTGCTTCAGAAGAGACTTCTGTATAAACTCAATGGCATAGCTCCTTATGCGGATGACCTGCTAAGGTTAGCTAAATGCTTTTGATGCAAGTTGTCATTGGAAACTTTTTTCTGTGCATCATCTTATGGCAGCTGTGACGGAACACTTAAAGCCTCAATGCTTTTTCATAGATGTCATGCTCTAAACAGAGGTGAGCTTTCTGTCTGAAAATAAAAATTATATTTTTGGGGGGAGATGAGAAAAAAAGGAGGCAAAAATGAAAGCAAGTTTCATCCCACAAAGACCTTTCTTACATTTCTCTTTATTGCGGCTTTAATGTCCAACCTTCTTGTTTGGTACATTACTTTTCTTAAAATATTATTACAACATTTTCATATAAGGAAGAAAGCTATTCTTGAATTAACTTTTCTCTCTCTCGTATATGAGACTACTTGGAGCAACACATCATCAACAAGAATAGGTGCTCAGTTTTAATACAATGAATGTGTAATATAAGAAGTACATATGAAAATATATCTACTTTTAATCCATGAAATATTAGAACAGCATTAATACTGATACAGTTACTGTAGGGTCAAATTAGAAAACTGAAACTTATGTCACCAAGAGAACAGCAAAGACAGATGTTGAGTATCTGACTTACATAATCTATGATAGACATATACTGTACTGAAGTCTAAATAGCTATAATATGGCATCAACATTATTTGTTATATCCCACACAACTATAAATAAAAGAAAGTGGGTGGACAGGAACTTTTACAGCTGCATATTTGAAAAATGACCCACATAAATATTATGCAGTATATATTTCGTCTTTAGAGTTGAAACATTGTTATAGCAAGCAATATGTTTTCCATTAATTAAATAGAAATAAAGTAGGTTATTATTTTTTATTATTATGGTTCATCAGACAGTCAACCAGATGTTTGGACTGTAATTGGCATTTTAATCCACCTATCAAGTCCTTTCCAATGACCTGGGATAGGCAGATATTGTTGTTTCATGGTGTTAAACCTTACATTGCCACAGGATGTAAGCTTTTCCAAGTAAGATGCCTTTCGCAATTGACTGATGTGTTATTGTCAATGCCAAATGATATTCCAGTTGTACTCTGTTTTTTGGGGGTTGCACCCATGGCACCTATTACTATTGATGCTAATTTTGCTTTCTTTTACAACAGTCACTGCATTTCTATTTCAGGTTATCTTCTTCAGTCTTTCTGTTCTATTCTACTGTTTCCAGGTACTGCCATATCCACTATCCAGACTTGTTTGTCTTTCTTATTGACAGTTGTTAAGTCTGCGGTGTTATGTAGCAGGTGCTTGTCTGTTTGAAATCTAACATCCCAGATCACTTTCGCTTTTTCATTTGCTTTTACATTGTCTATTTTGAGGTCCCACAAAGTCTTGCTTGCAAGCAAATGTTATTTCTTGCAGATCTTCCAGTGCACCATTGTTGCTATTTTGTCATGTTATCATTATTATTATAGTTTTGACTTTGCATAAGATTATCTAATCGTGGCTAGCAGATACATATTGATCTGGACTTGTTCCTTTGAAAAAAAAGTTATTTGAAAGTAATGTTCTTCCATTGCATCACAGTTTGGAAAAAAAATTCCTTAGTAGGATAATAAGAGCCATAATAGTAGGATAATAAGAGCCATGTCTTAACGGCTTTCCGAAAAGCCGTTAAGACATGGCTCTTCCTGCAGGCAGGGGGGGGGAGACTAGTTCCATCTGAGCTCTCCCCTGGTATGTTTGATGGTAATTATTTTTTAACTTTTTAAAATGTTTTAATTCTGTTTTTAACTATGATTTATTATTTGGTGTTCTTATACAATGCTGTACGCCGCCCTGATTCCCTCAGGAGTAGGGAGGCATAGAAGAACCAATAATAAATAAATAAATAAATAAATAAATAAATAAATAAATAAATAAATAAATAAATAAATAAATAAATAAATAAATAAATAAATAAATAAATAAATAAATAAATAAATAAATAAATAAATAATAAGGGAAAATTGATTTTCCTTTCCTTGTATAAAAAGCCCCATCTTCAAAAGCACCGTGAACTGGATTTGACTGAGCTAAACAGTAAGTACAAATCCTTTTTAAAATATTTAACAATGAATACAAATCTTGTTTAACAAACAAAGTTAACATATTTTAATGGTCCAATAAGATTAATTGAATTTTGGAAAAATATAAATACAGAAAAAAAATAAAGTAAACAAATAAGTAACTATACAATAAGTTTAAGCTAGTTATCGTATTCATTCTCAAGCTCTATTTGCACAACACGTTAAGTAACAAAAATACATTTATTGAAGACATATTAGGACCCACATTTAATGTCAGAGCCAGTTAAATGTCAATTCCAAGTAGTTTCAAAGAGCAGAAGTCACAGACATTTTCTATACTTTACTACAAAGCTCTTTTGATTGCTGTACTTGTGCAAATATTTATGATGAATCTGATCCTGCAAAAAAAAATATTTCTTATTGTTACCCATTAACTGGGTCTGAATTAACTTTTTACGAGAAGGAGAGAGAGAGATGCTTTATAGGTAAATATGCAAAACCTGTTCAGTGGCAGTGCTCATATTCATGAAAATATTTTTGTATGATATGCAATATATAACTATAACTTTTCTTTGCCCATATTTTCTTTTTCCTCTTGCTCCCCTTATGCCTGTTCCTTAGAATGCACTACAAAATATATGAATGAGATATTACAAAGGCTAAATAATGGATTTAATGGAATTTAGAAATGGAATGAAACTTCAAGACAGGTATTGACATCAAACTATATTCAGACTTTAAATATTTTCTCATTAATGTTTTCATTTGGCATAATTATTACAGTACTCAGTAACAAAGAAAAAAAAATATATAAAAAAAATAGCACACCAGAGAATGAACCTTTCAGAATCTCAGTACCGACCAGCAGAATCTCAGCAGTGCTGAAACAGTAATTTATAGCTATTCATCAGTAGTGAATTGAACGCCCACACTTGGCATAGAAAACATGGCATGAAACAACAACAGATGATGGGTTATGATGATGGTAAATAACAAAGATAATAGCTATTGATTTTCTTTCTCTGTCTTGGAAGGATCCTTCATCTTACATTTGCCATAAAAATAGTGACATAACCAGATGGTATTATCAGGTATTTTAAATGTGGAAAAAAATATGTTTGTTATGAATTTTTCTGTTATTGAATTTTATTCAAAAGCATTGGTATTAAAATTTCATCTAAGTTTGAAAATAAGGTGAAAAACACTGTAACTGAAAAGCACTCTAAATGACAAAATCTTCTGAAGTTCTAAGACTTGGATAGATTTTATAAATCCATATAAAATTGTCCCAGAGGGATAGGAAATTTCCCAAAAGTATTAAACCTTTCCAGTTTGGGACTATTCATGGTGAAATATTCCACACACGGTCTATAAAACAATAGGACCGTGTCCATGTGATATGACTGATCCAGTCTTTCCCACTTAGCACATGTTTATTTATTTATTTGTTTGTTTGTTTGTTAAGCGTATATAAGATTACAAATAAAATTATAACATGATTGTGAATACATGAAATGTATAAACATGATTATGAATACATGAAATGGTTACAAATAAAAAGAGAACATTAGGACAGGGATGATCTAGGATCATCTAGGATGACTAAGTTGGTGAGACTATAGTGATTTTTTTTACTGGAAAGGAAAGTGGGAGGCTATTACTTTATGGAATTTCATTTCCAGACTGATTTTTTAAAATGTTGTGACATAACAGGTAGCCTCTTTAAAGCTTCTTTATGATTTTATCTCTATATTACAAGGTATCAGAGAAAACGAATTCCACCCTTACTTTCAACAAGCTGTAAGGACAATACCAGGTTGAAAAATATTTGTATTTGTTTATTTGTCAAGCATGTATGATTATAAACAAAGTATAAACAGTAAACATGATTGAATATATATGTAATAGTACAAGCATGAATAAGAGTAAAAGAGGTAAGAATATATGTGAACATTAGGACAGGAATGGTAGGCACGATTGTGCGTTTATGCACGCCCCTTAAATAGATATTCTAGATCTGTTTTAAGCTGAAACTAATGACCTCCATATTAGTTATTTAGCTCAACTGTTTAATTAAAAGGGGTGCATGACAGCCTAATCACCCTCCCTGCTCCACTTAAACATGATGTCTAAATGAAACCTACCAAAGACATGCCACAGAGTTAGCAGGCATACAGTGGTGACTCCAGTGGCAGGTTGCTGTCTTACCGGTGCCAATGCGCTGCACGCGTATCGCCAAGTTTTGGGGGCTTGCGTGCACGCAACGCATGTGCGCCCCCTCATGTGATTTGCTTCTGCACATGCGCAAAAGCAAAATTGCCCAAAAATTAATGAAAAAAATGGCGACGCGCGCAGTGGACCAGCAGAGAGGGCTCTGGAGTGGTCGCGCACAAATTGCGCAATCGGTCGCTCCCTACCGGAGCTGTGCACCGGGCAGCTCCAGCAGGAACCCACCTCTGGGTGACTCCCAAGTGGTTGATTTTTTCATCTCACCAGAAAGATTTTCCAAATGGGACAGTTAGATGCCTTCCTGATTCACTAAGATATAAGAAGGTATAGCAGAATAAGAAATGCAACATTTTGGTATTAAAGCAGTGGTGAAATCCAATTTTTTAAAAAAAAAATTTAAAATTTTATTTTGCGCATGCCCAGAAGCCGAGTTTCTGGCACTGCGCATGTGCTGCCTTCCTACCCCACAGTGAGTCCAAGCAGGGGAGGATGGCTGAGGAAGCGCATGAGATGCTGAAAGAACAGGCGGCAGGAGCTATCTCCATTCCCCTCCCTTCAGCAGTCCGAGAAGCCACGAACGCGTGGTGATGATCCTAGGCATTTTTGCATGTTTGAGGCTTCTCAAGCTGCTGAGGGGAGGGGGAATGGGCAGGAGGACCTATCTCAGTTCCCCTCCCTTCAGCAGTCCGAGAAGCCACGAACGCGCGGTGATGATCCTAGGCACTTTTGCACGTTCAAGGTTTCTCGAGCTGCTGAGGGGAGGGGGAACGGGTGGCAGGAGCCTAGGATCATCGAATGGGGAGAAGCATTCAGGCCGGATAGATCCTCCAAGAAAAACCGCTGCCGTGGTCTTGCTGCTCCCACTGCAGGGGGCTGCGTTGCGGGTGGGCAATGTCCCCCTGCTTCTCCAGCTGCTGCCAAGCTCCCGAGGCCACCAGCCTCGGCTGCCACCATCCGGCTCCTCCCACCCCTTCCCCACCTTTAATGAGCCCAGGGTGGGAGAAGAACCTGGGCTCACTCGCGGTGGGCTCCAGGCCTGTCCCTGCGGAGCGGCAGCGGCGGCATCACTGTCAATACTGCCGGGAGCTTCCCTCCTCTGCCGCCACCTCCTCTGCCGCCGCTTCTGGCGGGGGATTGAGCACAGTGGATGAAGGCGACTCTCTCGATGGGCCTGAGTACGAAGAAGAGGAGGTGGCCATCCCACTGAATGAGCCCCACATGAACCAGTGAGTATGCCCCCCACCGACCCTCGCCCCATCCAGGCTAAGGATTCAGATGAGGAATAAGTCCCGGTTTCTCTTCAAAAGTCTCGGTTTCTAGCAACGCACCCGGTGGAAGTGTGTTGTACTGAGCAAGTCCTGAAAGTTTCTTTGTGCCTCTTCTTTCTCTTCCCGCATCCCATTGGAAGTTACTTAGTCAACTGCCAGCTTGCCTGGAAAAACTGAAAACCTGACAATTAAGTCTTTCTCCATCCCTTCGCTTGAAAATAATAAGAAGCTCGCATTTGACACTTTTCCTTCGCTTTTGCCTAAAGCTTCCCAAAGTGGGCGTTTTCCGAAAGCTTAACCTTTTATACTGTTAATTTTAGACAGTTTTATACTGTTATTCTTTAGACGAAAACATTGAGGACTGTTAAAAGATACTGGTCTTTTAACAGTCCTCAATATTTTCATCTAAGGAATCCATGACTGAAACAAAAAATGCTGTATGAGGCTTGTCTTTTAACTATAGCCTTTTCTGCATATAAAGGTTGCTGTGTTGCCATGGTGTAACACACACTTTGTATGCAAAGCTTTTCATGTAAGGTATAAAATAGCAAAAATAGTAGTAACATCTCTCTGAAATAACTAATATATAACTGGCAAGCCACGCCCACCCAGCCACATGGCCAGCAAGCCACACCCACAAAATAAGCCACACCCACAGAGTGGTAGTAAAAAAATTAGGAACCCGCCCCTGCCTTGTAGGTCATCTAATCCAACCCCCCGCTCAAGCAGGAGTCCCTACACCATTTCAGACAAATGGCAGTCTAATCTCCCTTTGAAAGTCTCAAGTGTTGGTGCTCTCACAACTTCCATAGGCAAGCTGTTCCACTGGTTGATCGCTCTCACTGTCAGAAAGTTTCTCCTTATCAGGTCGAATCTCTCTTTGGTCAGTTTCCATCCATTATTCCTTGTCTGGCCTTCTGGTGCCTTGGAAAACAGACTGACCCCCTCCTCTCTGTGGCAGCCCCTCAAGTATTGGAATACTGCTATCATGTCTCCCCTGGTCCTTCTCTTCACTAGACTGGCCATGCCCAGTTCCTGCAACCGTTCTTCGTATGTTATAGTTTC
Organism: Diadophis punctatus similis; assembly: GCA_023053685.1. NCBI lineage: Eukaryota > Metazoa > Chordata > Lepidosauria > Squamata > Dipsadidae > Diadophis > Diadophis punctatus. The sequence continues at coordinate 46,964,810 of JALIGW010000002.1, read as the reverse complement.
CAGTCCCCTAATCATCCTGGTTGCTCTCCTCTGCACTTTCTCTAGAGTCTCAATGTCTTTTTTGTAGTGTTGTGACCAAAACTGGATGCAGTACTCTAGGTGTGGTCTAACTAAGCCTTTATAGAGTGGTATTAGTACCTCCCTGGTCCTAGATTGTATCCCTCTATTAATGCAATTTAGGATTGTATTGGCTTTTTTGGCTGCCGCTGCACACTGCTGGATCATGTTTAGCTGGTTTTCCACTAAGACTCCAAGATCCCTCTCACAGTCACTGCTGTTGAGTGTGGTTTCATCCAGTTTATATGTATATTTTTGGTTTTTCTTACCTAGGTGCAGGACTGATCTTCTTGCACAAGCTGAGTATATGATTTACTGTTTCTTCTGCTTCTTTGCATAATCTGCACTTTGAATTATTTGATGATTTCTCAATTTTAGCCTTGATTGCATTGGTTTGAATAGCTTTCTCTTGAGCAGTCAAAATTAAGCCTTCAGTTTCTTTTTTTGTAAGCCATTGCCCAGTCTTATCATTATCCACTTTTCCCTTGATCTTTGTCATAATTAGACCATGTAATACTTTTCTTTGCCAGCATTCTGTTTGGGTTTTTATTACATTACTTTTTGTTTTCTATACTTTAAGGAAGTTCCGATTTTTAACTTGTATTAATATTTGTTCTTGGTTGTCTTTTACATAATCAACCAATGCGTGCTTTGCTTCTTTGACAGTTTGTTTGACCTGAAGTAAACCTTTGTTTCAATTACTCCATATAATCTGTCAATATCATTACAGGGATGTAATGCAGCGGTGGGTTGCTCCCGGTTCGGACCGGTTCTTAGAACCGGTAGTGCCGGCAGTGGGAGGCTCCACCCACCCACCCGGGACACTTCTGCCCATGCACAGAAGCGCGAACCAGTGGCAAAATTATTTAGAATCCACCACTGACGTAATGCATAATGAATAGTCCCCAGTTTTCTTGTTTTGTTTTGGTTTTTTTGATCCAAACTCCATTTCAGCTTTGTCCATTTCATAATTCCAGCAAAGTATTGTGGGATAGGTATGGCTATTAATGGTTTGATTTTTTTTTATCAATGTTCAATTTTGCCTTTAGCAACTTTCTCAGTCTTTGGATGCATTTTTTCCTAATCACATTTTTAACTTGTCCATGATTGATGTTATCCATCTGTAAAATGCCCAGATACTTTTAGGCTTCATCCTGATGGCTCCTGATAGTTTAGCCATTCAGCATTTCAATTCCATTACTATTTGTGATTTTAGCATTATTTATTGCTACTGTAGCATATATCCTGTAGGTCACATTTGTTGTAAGCCAAATTCCATAGGTATAACTGTGCTAAAAGTTCTTACATTATTTATCAATGACTGGATTTATGTTCAAAATTGAACACTGATTAAAAAAAATCAAACCATTAATAGCTGTGTGATACCTATCACACAATGCTTTGCTGGAATTATGAAATTCCAGCAAAGTGTTAAGTATTGGCCCACACTATCCTGGTGTTGTCCCTTTTGTGAGTGTCTTTGAACCATATACATTTTGCAAGTTATTAATCAGTTCTTGATGCCTCTTTTATGCAATATTTCCTTGAGCCATAATTGGATTTAAGCTAATCATATATTGGAGCCAAAAGCCATGCAATTGATCATTTCCTGGATATATCTAATTTTTACTCCCTTTTACTTAATTTTTAACCATTTCTACTGTTATTATAGGTCCCTCGTTTTATTTTTTTAGTAAATTCATTTTAAAATTCTTTTAATTTTCTAGCAATTTTATTATAATCCATATATTAATAGCAATAGCAATAGAAATAGCACTTAGACTTATATACCGTTCATAGTGCTTTACAGCCCTCTCTAAGCGGTTTATAGAGTTCAGCATATTGCCCCCAACAATCTGGGTCCTCATTTTACCGACCTCAGAAGGATGGAAGGCTGAGTCAACCTTGAGCCGGTGAGATTTGAACAGCTGAACTAGCAGTAGCCTGCAGTGCTGCATTTAACCACTGCACCATCTCGGCTGGATTGTTTTCTTTTTGTTTGTTTTTTCCATTTTCAGAATTTCTATTCCATGTATACTTTGGTAGAATACCTCTATTAGGCTTGTCCTAATTTTTACATTCTTCAATTTTTGCTGTTTTATGTTTTTAAATGAATTGCATCTGATCTTAATTTCTTTATTTTGGCCTCCTGTCTCATCTTCCACTTTTGATTGAATATGACTGGTAATTCTGCATATGCCATAGTTTTCTCTTTCAATTCTTCTTGTCTCTATGTGTGGAGAGTCTCAGTTCATAGGTTGTCCCATTGCTGACCTGTACTGTTTCTATTGTTATTATTTCTTCTAAGTTATCATATCAGTTGTTTTCTTTATATTTCCAGTTATTATCTGAGTTTCTTCTACTATTCTACGGTTGTTTTTTGGGTCTTTCGTTTTCAGTTTACCTGAATTTTTTCCAATTCTGCTTCCCTGAATATTTTATTTTTGGTAATGAATCTTCTTTGGTCTGTGATATTTGAGTTCAGTGATATTTGAGTTTGGATAAATTATTTTCCAATGTTAAAACATTCACTTTATATAACCCCACTTTGTTGGTTCTGATTTACAATATAGGCCACAATGGTGTGATTTTCAAACACAGTATACTTCTGTCTTTGTGGCTGTTGTTTTTCCAGTAATCCTACATAGCTAGATCCTGGTAGCTCAGTCATAGCTCCTAAATCCCATTACCTGTTTGTTAACAGATGCCCAGGAACTCCAATATCTGATATGGTCATTGCTGACACAGGCAATGAACAATCTGTATAGGATTCTTTTTTTCTGCTCTTACCATATTAAATAGATTGGTAGATAAACTTAGCCAGGCTCTTTCTCTAAGACTTATCTGGCATGAGTGACTGTTCTGATAGAATACATTACTACCAGAATAGCTCTCAAACTCATCATTGCAATCCCCTTCCCTATCACAAGGGAGCAATAATGGAGGGGATTATTATTTATTATTATCAATTCATTACTGTCAGTTGTTACTATTATATATAACAACATGAAATCACAGTTGCCAGTTTTTTAGCTGGTTTTTCCATAGAAAATTCTTCCAAAGAACCTATGTGGTTGTGATGTATTGGCCAAGGATGTGTGGATCCGAGCACTGTGGCCTTTTGTAAATGACAGATGAAAATTAATTAATATTATTTAAAAAAATATTTTAGCTTAAAAAACGAGTTAGAAGGTATATTGGATTCTGAGATTGACAACAGTCATCAGTCAAATCAGATTGATTCTTTTAATCAATCACTCCAGTTGCTGACAAGATTATGTGAAAAAATGAAGCATCTTCACTGTCGTGTCAGTCTCTCTTTGTGTAGGATATATGATGGCTCTCTCTGTAGTGAATAACAAACTGGTTTATGTTTCTTCATCCTTCTGTTTCTTCACATGGTATATTCCTTTGATTTTTTTTTCTCATTCCATTCTCTCTGTTTCTCTTTTTCTTCACAACCTGTGCCATATATTAAAAATATTTTTAAATCATCCATCTTTTTCATTCATTTAACTCTCCTATGAATAATTCATTACATATGATTAACTTCTGTACTTAACTGTAAAAATAGCTTTTTTGCAATCTTGCAAAATAGCTTTGTAAGACTGTCTATTTCTGTGGAAAACAAGTAAGTTATAGGCATTTGTGTTATCTTTGGGTCAGGTAGCAAGACCACTGAAGTCTAATTTTCTTGACTAGCATGAGGAAAATGGGAGCAAGTCAAGTCAGTATAAGGGTGACATAAGGCCTATTGGGCTACTTTCTGAGCCTAAGGAAAGCTTCAAAGCAGGATGGGCAAGCTTATTGAGGCACAGTAGCTATGGTAACAATGGAAAACATTTGAAGGGCTGTTTTTTGAAATGCCTCTCCTCAAAGTAGTGAAGGAGCCAAAGCCTGGGGGGGGGTGTCAATTTGGCAATTTCAAAGGCCTTTCCAGATCATGCACTTTACTTTATCAGCTGCCACAGGAGATGGTCATTGCATTCCCTCATACAAGTAAGTGCAAGTTTTCTGGGAAAGTCTTCAAATCATGAGAAACTGTTCAGCAGAGGCTAGTATTTTAGAATTTAGAATAGAATAGAATTCTTTATTGGCCAAGTGTGATTGGACACATAAGGAATTTGTCTTTGGTGCATATGGTCTCAGTGTACATAAAAGAAAAGATACATTTGTCAAGAATTATGAGGTACAACACTTAATGATTGTTATAGGGTACAAATAAGCAATCAGGAAACGATTAATATTGATATAAATCGTAAGGATACAAGCAACAAGTTATAAGTGGGAGGAGATGGGTGATAGGAACAATGAGAAGACTAATAGTAATAGTAATGCAGCCTTAGTGAATAGTTTGACAGTGGTGAGGGAATTATTTGTTTAGCAGAGTGATTGCATTCGGGAAAAAACTGTTCTTGTGTCTAGTTGTCTTGGTGTGCAGTGCTCTATAGCGTCATTTTGAGGTTAGGAGTTGAAACAATTTATGTCCAGGATGCGAGGGTCAGTAAATATTTTCACGGCCCTCTTTTTGACTCATGCAGTATACAGGTCCTCAATGGAAGGCAGGTTGGCAGTAATTGTTTTTTCTGCAGTTTTGGTGCTTTAAGGTTTCCTTCCTTCCTTCCTTCCTTCCTTCCTTCCTTCCTTCCTTCCTTCCTTCCTTCCTTCCTTCCTTCCTTCCTTCCTTCCTTCCTTCCTATCTGTTTATCTACTACATCCTTCCTTCCTTCCCATCTGTTCATCTAGCATCTATCACAGTGCTAATTTTTTTAAAAAAACCAACACCTATAGTTTACATTTAATGAAATGTAAGAGAAAAACGATTTCCTTTACTTCCAGGAAAAACCACTAACTTTTATTTAAATTCAAACTGTTGCAATTTGTTTTCACTGTAAATCATTAGTAAAGAGAATGGGTGAAATTAGATCTTTATTTTTTAAAAAGGTTTGTTACAGATGCTTTGTTCTCATTCTGTATTAACTTTACCAGCATAAATTTTGCTTCCACTTGTTAAGCATAGTTTTAAAGTAAACCAGAACCAAATTAAAACAAGATTTACCCAGAATTTCATTTCTAATGCATCTTTTTGAGCCTTTCCTTATGCTGCAAGATCCTATGAAATTGGACAGTCAGGTAAGAGAGAAGAAAAATGTGACTGTAGATAAGCCAACTCTAGCTGAAAAATACTCAAAATCCTATCAGGGCACCTAGTTGAAAAGGCCTGTATTTTCCTATGAGTTTGCATGCTGTTTAAATAATTGCATGAATAAAAAGTATCATATATAAACTAAAAAGCAACCATTACTCATGGTCATATGACAAAATTACAGATAAGTGGGCTTTTTGTGGTTTTTCTGCAGCCTTTCCTATTTCTTTAAAGGTCAACAGGCTGTTTTTGCTATGCACAGATTGCTCACTGACTCTGAGGCTAGATTTATAAGGGCTGAATCTGGACTTGCAGGTGTCGTAGTCAGAAGCGATAAGAAATATTTCTGCCTTTTGTCAAGGCTGGCAGAATTACTGCCTGTAAATTGCCAGACACGTTGTTTAAAATTGCCAGATGGAAGAGTGTCCTGCTGCTGTCACTCAGTATAATTTCATGGAGTCCAGTACTATTTTTCTCCCTTTAACATCTTCTATCTCTCCATTTTACTTACCCCAAAAAAATGCATCTGATATTCATATTCCTTGGGTTGATGTTTTGAAATATGCCAGCTAAAGTCAGGTAAAATTCAACAATTCAACAAAGTCAAATGTATAATGAAAGTTTCAAAGGCCAAAATAGAGGTCCAAACTTATTTTATTTATTCATCAATGCCATGAAAAATATTAATTCTTAATTCAGAATATCAAGAATTCAGAGATATTGATATCATTGACTGCAAAAAGTTTGAAATTATTTCTATTAAAGCCAGTACAGAAAATTAGTTATGAAGACATAACTTTGACAATAATAAATCCATCGATGCTATTGCTTTTACCACCAATATCTGCAAATATGTACAAAAAAAAGGCAAATAATTGAAACAATTATTTGAAGAAACTGAAATATCATTGTGAATGTTTTTTCCTATTCTCTCTCTCTGACTTTCTGTTCAGTTCTATAGCCTTCTAAAGTGTTGATGCAATGCTTGTTTGGCAAGTATAATGATAACTTTTAAAACTGCACTTTAGTTTCATGGCATGATTGATAGTGGATGATGAAGAGATCTATTTTTGAACTAAAATATCTTCTTGGCTTTAGGCCTGTTTAGGAGAAATCTTCAGCATTTGAAGACATGATGATATCAAGTCATACTTGGGATCCTACTGAAAAAGCTTCCATGGGTTCAGCACAATTATCTGCAATGGACAATCTTTAGGGTTATAGCTTCTACAGAAATGTCCATCTGTGTGCAGCAGTGCTCTGGTTTCAATAATGTGGTGTATTTGTGGAAACCAATTTCCCAAATTGGTGTCCTAATTTCCCAGTGTCCCAAAGGCGCTTTTTCAAGAGGCAACTGGGCTTTCTGGTTTGTCTTTGAAGATATTTCACTTTCATCTAAGAAGCATTGTCACTATCATAGAGAACCATAATTATATTTTGATCTACTTAAAAGTGTCCAGTAGTATGGACTACTGGACACTTAAACATATTCATGTTTAAAAAGGTTTGCATCAATACAAATTAAAAAATTTAATGGACAACATTTTAAACATGAAACTAAGTTAGCTTTAACTGCTTCAGAGATAAGGTGCTGATTTTATTTTCATCAGGAAATTTACACAATGTAATAATATTATTGCATTTCTTAACTATTGATTACATTTCTAGACTAGTAACTATGAACTATCGATTATGTTTTAAAGACTGTTAAAAATCTATTAAGTTTCCTGATACAACATATTGTGCTATATAATCACTGTGCATAATGCACTTTAGCTAACAGTCTTTGAGCAATTTGTAAATATTTATTTCTTGGGATCGAAAGCCTCCTGGGACAATGGCAATCTTATCAAGAATGTTAGAACTACTGCAATAAGGTTTCCAATAAAATAATGTAATAGAAAGTTATGACTGCCAAGAATGTAATGTGGTTACATGCCCATCGCTCAAGGCATCTTTTCATTTTCATTTCCCGTAGGACAGCTAAACACTGCATGCAGAAGTACATGCTGTATTGTGGGGATGAGAAGATAATTTCAGTCTACTACTGACCACGATCCTGAAATGGAAACATAATCTTGGCTTACACTGTAGTATTATTAGTAGAATTAGTTCTAGATTAAATTTACAAAGCATAGTCATGGCAATATTATGTCTTTTCTGACTGCCCTCAAAACATGGTTTTCCCCACCCCCACCCCATCAGGCCTGGAGATCACTTAATAGCAGAGAGCCATTGGTTGCACTAAGAATGTCTACAATCTTTGTTTTAGTTGTGTTGATTACTTGTTTTAATTGGTGTTTATATACAGTTTTAATGGTTGGTTATGTACACCACCGAGACTCACCTTATATAAGATGGGTGGCCATATAATTTTGATAAAACAAATAAATAAAATAAATTATGAAATATTGAGTATAGTTTTTTTAGAAAGAAGAAATTTGAAAACATTTTTATCATTATCATTTTTATCTTAAGGATGGAATGAAGGCCTCTTCAGAAAAAGCCCACACACTATGGAATTGTATGGTATACCCTGGCTGTTCTTGGATGTACATTTCACTCAAATCCTTTGTGTTCCAGAAGTTTCTAAAATTGTTTTATTTCAATGAAACTTTGGCTTATACGCTATTACAGGTGGCCATCTGAGTGTAGAATAGTTCACAGTATTATTATATAGTGTTTTCATATGATTGGTCAGTTACATTGTTTTATTTTTTATGCATCTTTTTATCGTGGCAGTCTACAATTATTGTAAAATTAAAAAATTAATCTTTATCTAGGACAAAATACTTTTCAATCTGAAAATCTTATCACAAAATCTGAAGAAGTATAGTACTGAAAATGGAAGTTTACAAAAAATTATGAAGCCAATACCCTACTATTGATATTATTCCCTCACATCTATTATTCAGAGGATTAATATGCTTTGATTTTGGATGCAGCATAATAATAATGAACCAATCACTGATAGTTTTTTTGCTCTATTAATTTCTTTAAGCCATCTCACTTGGTAGCCATCATCCCATCCTGAATTAGCACATTCCAGTTTTTTCTTTCCACTAGTAAAGTGGTGTCCTCTCAACCCTACCACCCCATCCCTTAAATGTCCTCCAGCATACTCTAAGACAAGGAATTGTGTGTTGTGTATATAACTATTATTATATTAAATTTAATAGTGCACTATGGAGATTCTGTTTTATATAGTTTTTAGTTCAAGCTCTGGACTCTTTGGGCTTATCCATACTGGCAGGTCAAAATATGGCCTGTACATATCAACAACCATTTTTGTAAGGTGGGAACAAATGGCATCCCCTGTTTTCAAGTTTATATACAGTACCTCAAAAGGAACTTCAGATGTGGTACCCTGCTTTACTTTCAAGATACTGTTTTCCTGCTTGGGTTACCTCCCAATATGTTACCTTTCTCTAGATCAACCACTTCACTTTAATTGGATATTTCACAGAGGTAGAAACATTTCCTCCCCTGAATCAATGGTTACTATGTTCTATAGATTTACCTTTGCAGTACTTCTATAATAGCACAGTTGTCTAGCATGTTGAAAATTATTGATTCAAAATCCAGCAGAAACTATTTTCTTCACTTTTATTAATTCTTCTTCCCTGTGATTGGACAAGAGATCCACTGAATTTATTCATTCGTTTGTTTGTTTGTTTGTTTGTTTAACAGGTGGAAAAATAAGCATTCAGGGGAGGAAAAATAATTATAAAATTAAGAGCTTACTAATGCAGGTAGATATGTCCTTCCTTAAAATTTCATTTGATTCCCAAGGAACTGTAAAATAAAATAATATACTTGTTGAAGAATATAGGTCAATTTATTAACAATGTTGGTTTATTGCAGACTTGTTTTTTCTTGAAACAATTGAAATTTCCTCAAATTATTGAAAACAATATAAGTTAACAGGCTCTAATTTTGGCATCCATATTTACCCACATTAATAATACTATGCAAGTTCTCAAAGATCTACAGGTTATATAAGAAAATTGACCTGTCCAATAATAACTTGTTTTTCAACATAATAAATAAATGTTACATATATTCTACAATACCAGAACTAAATTTAGAGTGGACAGATTTACCAATGACCTATTTTATTCCTCTGAGAAGAATATGTCAGTGGTGCTCTCTCTCAGTCCTTAATCTCAAGTATCAAAATCTAAAAACCAAAAATAGGCTCTGGTAGAAAGAAGTTCACTTCTTCATAGACCAGGGAAGCTACTCCTAATTAAAAAGCAGCATGAAAATACTTCCATGGGAATTAGATTTGGCAATTACAAACTGTCAAAAACCCAATACAGAAAGGAATGAAACAGGCTTGCTTGTTTTGAATTTTGGCTCGCCTCCTCTAGAAAATTTATTTTAATTCTACAGTTACAATTTTAACAAAAAGTATATTTCATTGTCCCAGAGAGGTGATTACCATGCTTCTTTTTGTGGGTTATGTGATTATTCTTTGTTCTACAGAGACTGGACTTAAGAGAAACATTTTAGCCTTAGTGACCTATTGTTATGAGGAAATGCTAACTATTAACTATTCTAAAATTAACATAATAGTTTTCCCCATAGGAGATGGCACTAAACATATCCCTGATAAATAAATGAAAACAGTAGAGCAGGTTCTATCTTCTGAAACCTTGGTTTAACTTTCTTTTCCTCTCAATCTTCTAGAAAACAAATTAGATCAGTTGGTGAAAGGACCGACAGGAGTATAAAGGCAATACTGGGTTTCTTCTATTCACAAGGGGCTATCATGTACCAGCAGTCATTAAGATCTTTAAAGTCAAAACAATTTTCCAGATGGTGTGTGGTTCCCAGGTGAACGTCTGCAAAAAGTAAATGGAAACCATCCAATCTAAGCCTCTAATGCATCCATATGCCTTGAATCTGAGGTGATCTCCCTTGTGGTCAGGTCAATATTTATCAATTTAATCATTGGCTCAAACTAAATTTTCTAGGAACCATTTAGTTGTACTGATGTTTTATAATAAGTTCCAATCAGCAAGAAAAGTCCAGCTTTAAAAGTTAAATGTCAGAGTGATGGTTCAACTAATTTTTGGTAGCACCAGAAGTACACAGGATTGATACTTTAAAAAAATGGTCTAGAGTCTTAGCTGATGCCATCAAAGCTCAGCTGCCAGTCGTCACAAACGCCTCTCACCGAATGGCACCTCTCCCGACCAATCGGAGGGCTCGGGCGAGTTGAGCTGATATGGCCAGGCTTGTGGCAGTGGAGGGGGGGAGCTGAGGATGCTGGGGCGACCCCTGGGAAATGGTCATTCGACCCCCAAAGGGGTCCCAACCCCCAGGTTGGGAACCACTGTCTAGACATAGACTGTCCTCAAGATAAGGAACTTTTGTTAGATTCTGAGTGTTCAGGATTAACAGAAAGTTGTTTCTTCTAGCAAAATACCTATATAATCATATGTGCTTAAGGCGCGAAAAAGCTTTTCTCTAGATGGATTTAATAAGATCTCTTCAGGAATATTAGGAACTCCAGCATTCTCACTTTGGTATAAAAATGCCCGTGAAAACTTGGAGAAATTGCATCTCTCATTCTCATATTTCTGGGCTGCCTTTTCTACAGCATTCCATGCACTGAACTTATAAATCCCTTGTAATAAATAGATCTTCTTGGAGGATTATGCCCACTTTTTATTGTTGGAACAGTGCCCTGGGATCACTGGGAAAAATCACAAAATTCTCATGTACTGCTTTTTCAAATCCAGTCACTGGTACAATTACACCAATTACAAATTAGGGGAAGCTTAGTGTATTCTATTATTTAGTGTTGAATGATATACTCCATTTGATTGTTTAAATTCTACTTTTGTATAATCTGATTTTTCTGTATATCTGATCTTCGATCAAATTAACACTTTTATTTAGGTTCACTGAAGCAGGAAACCAGTTAAAGAGCTGGATGGATTAGAGGATTTGTCAGTGAATTAAATTAATCAAGGAGTAGGCTACTGTACTACCTGAATATGAATCCCAAATCTAGGGCTAATAGGTAATTTGATTTTTTTAAAATTACTTGAGGTGGATTGTAAAGTTGCCAGAAGCTTGAGAAACTATAATACCTTATTAAATTAAAGTTACTAAAATCCTAAAATTATTGTGAATTTTTATAAAAAATAAATCTCTGTTTCTGTCTTGCTGAGCTTGGGTCTTTTGCTTCAGGTTGTGATACCAACAAGAAACTGAATCAGGATTTCCATCCCATACAGCTAAGATATCAAAAAAAAACCTGGGCATTACCCACACATTAATGCTACCTGATGCTAAACAGGTGGATGACCTCACCTAGCAGCTCCATATAAATATTTAAGTCTAACGGCAGCTAAGATTATATATGCACAGTTCTGGAAAAACAGTGAAACAGAGGAGGGCATAATTAGAAAGATAATGGATTGTGCTGAGATGGACAAATTAACAAAGGAATTAAAGGATAAACAAGAATCAGATTTTTATATAATATGGAACACATTTTATGATTGGTTAAGAAAAAGAAGGAACGCATAAAATATGATGTATATCTGCCAACTCTGAATAATATAAGATATTAGTGTGCGAAAAAGTCATATTGGTACCTGTGGAATAAATATAACACGGTATATTAATATATATATATATATATATATTAATATAAGTAAAAACTATAGATTTAAAAGGCTATATAGATAATACGGATATAGTTGTTTATTATGGTAAAAAATGTAACGAAAATTATGTAAAGCTCCGAGGATAGCTTATTGGAGTTAGGGGCTAAACAGAAAAGCCCAAAATGTATATTTGTTGTTGTGTATGTCAGTGTTGTATTGCTGTATAGTTTTGTGTATTTAATAAAAAATTTAAAAATAAATAAATATATAAGTCCTTGTATAGCCCATATTCTTCCCCTTAAGTCACTATTTGGACTGTTCATTTAGGAAGGGCCTAGGAACCACCAAAATATGGCACAATGCAAAATGATTCCATAGTTAATAAAACTGAAGGCTACTGAGAAATCCAGTAAGCAAAGCTGATTGTTGTTCCCTCATCAAAGGACTCAAAGTCCTATCACAGTCCATGAGTCCATGAGAGCAACTAATGCAATTTACACTCCATGACACTCCATGACAGGCTGTAATCAAAACCACCAAGGGTTTCAGATAAATTAGCTCTTTCAGAGCCCCTTGAAACTAAACTTGCTGGGTTCATGTCATACTTCTTAAGAAGGAGTGAACCAACATCTATGACCCACGGTGGCACAGTGGTTAGAGTGCAGTACTGCAGGCAACTTCTACTGATTGCCGGCTGCCTGCAATTTGGCAGTTCAAATCTCACAAGGCTCAAGGCTGACTCAGGCTTCCCTCCTTCTGAGGTGGGTAAAATGAGGACCCAAATTGTTGGAGGCAATATGCTGATTCTGTAAACTGCTTAGAGAGGGCTGTAAAGCACTGTGAAGTGGTATATAAGTCTAAATGCTATTGCTATTGCTATTGCTATCTATCTCAACACAACTAGCCCTTTCATAATGATGCACTAACCACTGGCAAAATCCAACATTTCCCCCCCTTCTCTAGATATCTGAACCTAGCCAACAGATGGCAGAGAAGTCTCACATGTCCATTTCTTTGAGATCTACAGATTCAAAATTATTGCAGGTAAATTCTGCCAATCCTGTCAATTTTTTGGATTCTGCTTTTACTATTTCCAGGTCAGGATGAATATGAGTGATTTTATTCATGAAATGTCTAGCTGTAGACTCACAATAAGCACTTGACTGATCTTCCAACCCATTTTTCTCTAACTGCTCTAAATGGTACTTCTGGCTGATATTCCACAGATGTAATAAGGGCAGAGAATTAATTCCACTTCAGTGCCCTTCCACAGAGTGTAGTCTTTAAGCTTAGTTCATATATTCATATATGAATATATATTCAGCATGATAGACTTTAGCCTCAATCTACACCATTGCAAGAATCACCTTAATAATGGGACACCCAAGTATAATTTTAAAAAAGCCAACTATGAACTCATAAACGCCGACCTCTCAACTCTTGACTGGCAAACTCTATTCTCTAACTGTAACACTGCCGATGACCTCTATAACATCTTCTTGCTCGAAGTCAAAAGAACTATCAGATTACACGTACCACTAATAACCACCATAACAAAGAAAAACAAACTACCCATATCAATAAGGAAGCTTCAATCAAAAAAAAAATCCCTCTGGCGAAAAAACAAAACAGGCTATGTAGCTAACTTCAAAAACCGCTACAAAAATATATGCCACCAAATAAAGATGGAATGCTCCAACTACCACAGCAAACAAGAGGAAAACCTTCTGCGCACCAAATCTAACCGCGCCTTCTACAACTTCGTAAATAACAAACTCAAGGACTCGAGACCTCTCCCACCACTAAAAGGACCCAACAACAAAGAATGCTATGATGAAACAGTCAAAGCAAACCTCTTCAACAGATTCTTTGGCTCAGTCTTTGTAAACAGCAACGGCTCATGTCCAAAATTCCCTAGTCGTACCACAAATACTCACAACAATTTAACACAAATAGACTTCACTGAATACAATGTTGAAAAAGCACTACGTGACCTAAAACCTTCTCTATCAATCGGACCAGATGGACTATGTGCACACTTCCTAAAAAAGATATCCACAGCCATTGCCGAGCCACTACGCATAATCTTTGAAAAATCCTACAGGACCAGTTCCCTACCAAACCTATGGTCATTAGCCACGGTCATCCCCATCTTCAAAAAGGGAGATCCCAGTCTAGTAGAAAACTACCGACCAATCTCTCTATGCTGCGTCACATGCAGAGTCATGGAAACAATCATAAACCAATCCATTACCCTCCACTTAGAAACTAAAACCTACTTTCAAACAAACAATTCGATTTCAGGAAAAAACTATCCTGCAATCTACAACTACTACACTGCAAAAACATATGGACCACAAAACTGGACCAGAGCAAAACAATAGATGCAGTTTACATAGACTTCTGTAAAGCCTTCGACTCAGTGGTTCACGATAAACTACTTCTGAAACTGAAATCCTACGGCATCTCTGGACCCCTACATGACTGGTTAACTGCATTCCTGTCAAACAGACAACAAATGGTCAAAATAGGGAGCGCCCTATCAAACCCCGTTCCTGTTAACAGCGGTGTACCCCAAGGCAGCGTACTAGGACCCACACTCTTCATACTCTATATAAATGACCTTTGCGATCACATTACAAGCGACTGCGTTCTCTTCGCCGATGATGTAAAACTCTTCAACACCACCGACAACACTACTATCCTCCAAAAAGACCTAGACTTTGTGACAGAATGGTCTAACATCTGGCAACTCCAAATCTCAACCAACAAATGCTCTGTCCTACACATTGGCAAAAAAAATCAGAACATTAAATACAAGCTGAAAAGTCAAGACCTTACAGACGACCCTCACTCTGTCAAAGACCTTGGAATACTCATATCAAATGACCTAAGTGCCAAAGCCCACTGCAACAACATCGCCAAAAAGGCTTCAAGAGTTGTTAACCTAATCTTACGTAGCTTCTTCTCCGGTAATATCACACTACTAACCAGAGCATACAAAACATTCACCAGACCAATCCTTGAATACAGCTCATCTGTCTGGAACCCACACCATATATCAGACATAAATACATTAGAAAGTGTCCAGAGATACTTTACAAGAAGAGTGCTCCACTCCTCTACTCGCAACAGAATACCTTACGCAACCAGACTTGAAATCCTGGGCTTAGAAAGCTTAGAACTACATCGCCTTCGGCTCGACCTAAGCATAACTCATAAAATTATCTGCTACAACGTCCTTCCTGTCAATGACTACTTCAGCTTCAACCACAACAATACCCGAGCACATAACAGATACAAACTCAAAGTGAACCGCTCCAAACTTGACTGTAGAAAATACGACTTTAGCAACAGAGTGGTAAATGCCTGGAACTCACTACCTGACTCTGTGGTTTCGTCACCAAACCCCCAAAACTTTACCCTTAGACTGTCCACTGTTGACCTCACCCGATTCCTAAGAGGTCAGTAAGGGGCGTGCATAAGTGCACCAGCGTGCCTACCGTCCCTGTCCTAATGTTCCTGCTTATCAGTACCCATCTTATGTATACAAACAATGTTTTATCTATGTATATTACCAACATGTACTTGACAAAATAAACAAAAACAAATAAATATCCATGATTGCTCACTACTGTTCCTTGCCTTCTCAATATGACTTTATTATGTTTTGCTTATTTCTTCTTAAATTCTTCTTGTATTGTGTTTTTAACTGATAAGTAAAATGTAATATTTTAAAGAAATAAATCAGATAGATATCTAACAAGCTAGACTGTAATAAGGATTTTGGTTTATTCTATTCTATCCTATTTTCTATCCTATAATTGGATCAAGCCACTGTTTCCCAATTTTGCTTGTAATTGAAAAAAATACTATTTATTCACAGTAGATAATTTCATAGTGGATAATTTCAACCTTCTCCATCACAACCATAAGAAAAGTAAGACAGGAATAATATGATTGTATCCAAGACTCATAGCTTGTTCTGTTAATACTATAGTGTAGTATAATATTATAGGACAGTAGGATGCCCTATATGCCAGTTTCATTCCTAAATTTGCCCATTTTAATTTGTGTATTTGTAAATTACAAAACAAAATTAATAAAAACATATTAAAATACCTCTGCAATTTAATTGTGAGTGAGGATAGTATATATGTATCATTTGGGGCTGAAGCCATATATATTTATCAGCAAAAATGTTGTGTGTGTGTGTGTGTGTGTGTGTGTGTGTGTGTGTGTGTGTGTGTGTGTGTGTGTGTGACGGTGTGATTTATTGTCAGTTGTATGTATATGCAGGGAGCTGCATCCCTATCTATTATAATGGTACATTCCTGAGCACGTGCTTGATATGTTCTTGTATGCATGTGTGCATTCCTGAATCTCCATTCCTCCCTTCTTACTTGACTCTTGACTGGGAGAGTCACATTTTATAGCAGAGATGTAAACAATGAGATTTTATTGTTTTTGTACCGAAATAAATATTTTAATTAGACTTTTAAACTCCGGCTTTATTTCTAATGTCTGAATTCCGGGAAAAAGATCAAACATTGCCTCTGTGAGATTAATTCTCACTCCGACAGTGTGTGTGTGTGTGTGTGTGTGTGTGTGTGTGTGTGTGTGTGTGTGTGTAACATTTTTTGCTGATAAATGAAAATAAAGGGAGACTATTATTGATCTATTTCAAGCTATTTTGCTCTCATCAGATAGCCATACCCTTAGTGGGAATTGAATCTGGGCAGTCTGCTTGTAAGGCAGTAGTTTTTAACCTCTAGGGCACAAGGTTCTCTTCTCTATCAGCTCTTCACCAGGAAAGGGTTATATATGTTTATTCTGTCGAGTCATATATATATATATATATATATATATATATATATATATATATATATATATATATATATATATATATATATATATATATATATATATATATATATATATATATATATATATATATATATATATATAAACATACTTACTTTTCCTCCTTAAGTCTCTTTTCTTTGCACTTATACTTTATTACAACTCCTTCTCCCCTTCCTTATCTAATTTATTTTATTTATTTATTTATTTTGTTATTCTTATATGCCGCCCAACTCCCAAAGGACTCAACCTGGAATATCTGATTTCCCCCCCGTGGGTCTCTAGTTAAGAAACAAAGCCTTTAACTCCCAAAGTTCCATTGTCCAGCATCTGAATCTCCATACACACTATCCAATTCATCCTCCTGGTCTTCCCACACTTTTACAAGCCACTCCAGATTTTCTTTTGGAGTGGAGGTCTGGAATCTCTAACTTGGCAGGGTGGATTGTTTCTCCACTCCATGTTAACTAAGTGCATAACTTGCAGCATCTAAAACAATCAAACAAAACCACTGTTTTTCCTTACTCATTCTATATTCTATATTTAAGGCACGTACCTGCCCTTTACAGGTGCCTTCTAGCATTTTTTCCTTTTCTGTCCATGTGTTCTTGGTCTAGTGCTGAATCAGGTACCTTTCCAAAATAATAATAATAATAATGACCTTGGCACAGACCTGACCGCTCTCTTTCATTCAGGCATGTCACCCTGTCAATCATTTTGAAATACCTTTGTCCTGAATAAACATATTCTAAATTATGTACCGCATGTACTTTTTAAAAACTGAAGTGTTTTCTTGCAGCACTTCAGTAGCGAGAAATACTAAAGCTAACTATAGTCTGATCCACCCATTAGTCTGGATAATATGAATCAGAATGATTCACTTACCTTTGTGTCAGTGCAGTGTGATTAGTTGCTTCATTTAAAGTTTCATCATAAATGAGTAATACTTTATCTTGCCTTATACCTGCACCAATGTGTGGAATACAGCCTGAGAAGTAATCTAATTGACAGCATATCAGAACTAGAAAAACACCACACACATTTCCTTATTAAAATGACTGCATATCATATTTTTTTCCTCATTATGGTCACAAGCTATCCTTCATGTGACATGCAGAAGACCAGGCCACTGATAGCAATCATTTAAATTTAATCTCACACCATTATTGTCTTACATTCTGATGTCACACCATTATTATCTTTAAATCATGAGTAGATAATGTGAAATTTAGAATTTGGAGCGTCTGTCATTAGCACACACACAAAATGAATTCTTATAGTATAAAATGTTGCCATAGTGAACATGGTCTTTTGTAAAACATTCATTTGCCAGGATGGTTTTTCCATTCACAATTTACCTTTAATTTTCTTCACTTCCTAAGAGTTATTTATCCATCAACCTTATTTTCTAGATATACTTAAGAGAACTATAGAGGTTTTGGAGAAAATTCTTGGAAATAAAGCTGATGCTAGAAGCTGGGGAATCACTTTACTAAATGCTTTTTTCTCATTGCTTGCACTTTTAATTAAGAGAATAATCATTATGTTTTCTATCGCTGAATTGAGAAAATAAGTTTTGTTTAAGTAAAACAAACTATTAATTTTCTTGTTGGGAGGGCATACTATTCCCTTGTAGGATTAATAAATCATAGCTGAATTGTACAGAGAGTATCATTTTTCTAGTTGCCCAAATGAATACCATTTCCAAAGATACTTTTATAAATAATTATATGCTAATTGTTTTAATTTATTAATATTTAAAAGGAACACATATAACCTATAAGATAAAAGCAATAAAATTCTATTTTATAGGAAACACACATATTTTTGGTCTGATAAACAACATAAAAAGGATACCTGTAGCTATATAAAAAAGTAGTAGCTATAAAAAAATCTCCATTGGAAAAACAATATGAGAAGGGATGATGTGGGAATGTCACAAGCAAGTTTTATGCTTACATCATGCACTTTAATATAATGCTGTGCATGTCAGGGTTTTTTCCCCCCTTTAAATTCTGGCCCTGAAACCTCTGGGAACAAAATTTAGGTAACTGCCCAGAGTTACCTTGAGGCAAGATGGATGGCCTATATATTTTATAAGTAAATAAATAATAAGCATTAAGAGAAACAATGTTTGACTAATATATACTGTATATAGAGCCGAGGTGGCGCAGCGGTTAGAGAGCAGTACTGCAGGCTACTTTAGCTGACTGTGATCATTTGAGTTCAGCTGTTCAAATCTCACCGGCTCAGGGTTGACTCAGCCTTCCATCCTTCCGAGGTAGGTAAAATGAGGACCCAGATTGTTGGGGGCAATATAAATATATACATTGCTTAATGGTGTAAACCGCTTAGAGAATGCTTGCACTATGAGGTGGTATATAAATCTCACTAATAAATAAATAAATAAATATTCTTCCCAGGAAAGAAAAAAATGCATTGACTGTCTAGGACAGGGGTGTCAAACTCGACTTCATTGAGGGCCACATCAGGGTTGTGTTTGACCTCAGGGAGGGCGTGGCCAGGGGGGATTGGCCAACTTGATGTCACTCATGTCAGGGGTGCCCAAGTGCTCTGCCAGCAAAAATGCACACGGTCCTCCTGAGCTCTTTTCGCTGCAGAGGGTTGCAGGCCGTCCCAGCCGAAAATAGAGATTGGGAGCCCTTTTTTGCTGACAGAGGCATCATGGGCCAGTCCTTCACTGTTTCCAGGGTGGCCCCGCAAGCCAGATCTAAGCACCCCACAGGCTGGATCCGGCCCGTGGGCCTTGCGTTTGACCTCTCTGGTCTAGGACATACAACATGGATGAGAAGACTCTTCTGTCTAATTGTTCGGCAGCCTAAATACTTCTCAGCATTACCTTTAAATACAGTTAAAATAAAATGGAAAATACCTATCAACAACTTCCTATGTTAAAAACATTTCAGTAAAATCTCAGTCTGATCTTCATGATGCAATCACATGATTCTATAGAACACATAAAAACAGCACAGTTTACACTTTAACATACAAAGCATTTTTGCCTAATTCATTAAGTGCACACCACTGAAGCTATCATATGAATAGAAACCTTAACACTATTATTTTTAATTCATCATAAAGCCCTAAGTGTTGAAACCCCCCTTTTCAAAAGTTACAAGATTCTTAACAATTTTATAAGCACGTAAAAGTTTTTAAAAATTCCTCCCACAAATCAACTTTAAAGACACATTTCCACAAACCATCTTGCATCCTTCAGAATTTTCTTTCTGAAATTCTAAAGATTTTTCTCTACACTATAGCAGTGTTTTATACTCTTTTCATACAAGTTATCATCCCTAACCTCCTCCACCCAATTACTGTCCTGTAATTTTTATGTGAATAAATATCAGTATTATAAGCCTTTTCACAATACCAATGCTTACAAATATCACAAATTTCCATTAAAAATTAAAGTACTACAATCACTTCTAGATGTCCAGGTATAGTTAAGTGTAATTTCTGAAGCATAGTGTCCTGCTTCAAAGTCAAAAAGATAACCATAATCGATGCATGCAAACTAAAACAGAATCTCTAATACACTTGTCTGAATGATTTCCTCTTAAAAGGAGCACAAAGAAAAATAGTCCAAAAACAGTCCAAAATTCTGAGAGAAGGGTCATGGTTGTCAGTCAGGTCAGAGGGCAAGGTTTCTTACATAAACAGGAACATAACACCAGAGCCAGAGATCAGACATTGCTTCCAGCAAAGGGTACATGTCTCGGGGCTGCTTCTTAAATCAGGTTGTCACTAATCAAGAGATTTATTCCCTTGCTTTACAAAGAGTTTCAAAGAATATCTCTGCTCAGTTGTTGTCTTAATTTTTCAGCCCCACATGATTCCTAGCTTGAGTCTCCTGAGGCTGACATTTCACAGGCTGAAGAACCTTTCTCAAAATCATATTTAGAGTCTAAGTCCTGGACCTGTGCCATGACACATAGTTCTTAGCAATTTCCAAATTAGTTTGAATGGTTTTCAAAATGTTCTAAAGTAAATTATGCTATTTGTTGGAGACAGACTGACCAAGCCCTCCAGGAGGAGGACTCAAGTAGGGAATTTGTCTGGAATTATTATGTAGGCGCAAGAGAGCAAGATCAAATCCCTCCCCCCCTGAATGACATTGAACAACATCTAGTCTGACCCCAAACTAACAATCTGGGAAGATTCCTATGAAATAGGCATGATCAATAAAATAGCTAATTGATCTCTTCACATGTGGAGCGGGTTGTTTGCACCTGGCACTGTTTGAGGTTTGACACCTGACACAAATCTTAGGGTTTACTGTTTCTTTTTTTCTGAATCTTAGAGTTACATAATTATCAGTTCGTGACAAAAAGTTCTCATTGGTTAAAAAGAGAATATAAAAGACACCATTCTGACTAAACTGAGGAGGAAAAAAGGTATTGTTCTAGGTGTCCTCCAAAATGATAGGTAAAAGTAGGTCATGCCCAGTTTTAATTTGTATCATCCATCATGACACTGCCTTAATGCTTGAGAACTTTCTGAAATAATAATAACTGGTCCAAAACTAGTGTGCTTGACAAATATGAATGCTGGAAAACCTTCAAGTGATTAAAATAGTATTTGAATTAAATTAATTAAATTAATTGAATTATAGCAATACATAACTCAAAATAGACCAATTAGAACAAAACAAAGAGTTGTTTTTACCTGCTTCAACATGAGACCAAAAATGTATAATGACTCCAATTCAACTAGATAGATAGATAGATAGATAGATAGATAGATAGATAGATAGATAGATAGATAGATAGATAGATAGATAGATAGATAGATAATGGCAGAGTGGGAGCTGCCATGATCAATATACAGTATATAGTCAGAAAAAAATCCATTAGTAGTAAATTAACTATTTTAGTAAATAATTTTATTTAATATATCTTACTTTTATTCTGTCTGATTAATCTTATTATTTGATATTGTGTTGAAGTTGGAAATTTTGTATAGAACACCCAGATTTTTTTTATAAATGTGCTTATACTTTCTTAAAATGTATGCTGTATAAAATCTTTGCCAATTTCTGAGTTAAAGAAAAGGAACAAAGGGTTAGGCCTTCATGTATTTTTTGAATACATCAACATTTTTCACAAGAATTCTTTCACCACATTTTCTATTGTCATTGCCATTTTTAGCAATATCTGTTAAAATCACTTGGGAAAAATCTTAGGATATGTCACAGTGCAATAAAAGCTTTTAACATTATTCCACAAGATCTTTTCCGTTTCTGTCAAATGTTGCTTTTTGCTTAGAAGTGCTTCTTTTGGGAAGATCAAAACAATATTTTGTTATATAATGCCATGGCAAGGTAAGTTACAGCCCAAACAATACTGGCACCTGAAAAATAGGGACATTAATCTCAGTCACAAATGCTTTCAGAAATAGCCTTGGTATGTTGCCAGATTCAGGAACATGTCACAATCCCTTTTCAACAATTTTTTCCTTCTTTGCTCCCAGGTTATGAAGCACATGGAGATATTCCTCTTTCACTTTGATATTGCTGAGCATGAATTTGATTAAAGTTTTAGGGACTTTTCCCCCCATTATGGCATATGACCTCTGGAGAAATAGTTGGACTTTATGATATAGTATAGTGTATTGTGTATAGCAATTAAATTCAGGGCCATAGATCAGTGGCAGAGCTAACGTTTTGCTTGCTAAAGATCCATAATTCCTCATAGGAGTAAGATGATTTCCACCCTGCAATCTTGCAGAAACTCTACAAGTTAAAATAGGTGAAGCTAGGCAAATGGACTGATGGTCTGCTTACTATAAGATATGTTCCTGGGTGGCTACATAATCATCTCATCCATTTTAGTTCACTCTGAATCTCCTATGAACATAAGAATGGAAGCAGTGCTGCTGCATCTCCTTGTATCTTATTTATTTCCATAAGAATAAACCAAATGACTGTAGCATCTGTCAGATCACTTCATTTAACACTGTATTGAATATCTAATCCAATGCAGAACTCTCCTTCATGTCAAGATTTAAAGTTTAATAATATGAAAAATGTCATTGGGATTTAATAATATTGAAAAATGTCATAAGGGGGCATGCATAAGCGTACCAGTGTGCCTACCATCCCTGTCCTATTGTACCGATTTGTATGTACTCATTTTATGTGTTTATGGCTATGTTTTGCTTCTTTATATCCATTTATTTGTGCCATTTTTTCATGTGTCCTGTTTCCTTGCTCTTGTTGACAAAATAAATAAATAAATAAATAAATAAATAAATAAACAAACAAATAAATAAATAAATAAATAAATAAATAAATAAATAAATAAATAAATAAATAAATAAATAAATAAATTTGTACATATGTGGGCTAGTATACCTGATTTTTCTCAACTTGAATCATAGTTGGAAACAGAGAAGAATATCAATTTAATGATTTGCTTTGCCTCGCCTTTCCCCAGTTGCCAATATACATTTTTCCCATTTTTATTCCTTCAAAAAGGAATAAGACCTTCACTTCCACCCTTTTTTTAAAATGAAAGTCTATCTTTTTATGCTCCCATGTTTGTTGGTTTTGAAGCTTCTTCTTTCCTTATCCCACTTTCAATAGCTTTCATCTCTGGACCTTGTAAATTGAGTATCTAGGGAAGGTAGTAGGATTTTTTTTAGAACAGTAGAGATAAAGCTAGAGGAGCTGAAGTGATTCTTCTGAGGTGGGAAATAAATGTCAATACTATGGATCTTGGGACAGCATGGATCTTTCTAGAGACAGTGAGAATACATATGAAGGACAGGTTAAGTGGAGGGGGTCATGATGTATGTCTGCTAAATCCTAATTCCTGTTGCCTCTTCTGTACGCCAGCTCACAGTTATAAAAAAATGAAATGGGTCTAAGTAAATGATTTGACCATGCTTAAGAAGAATATCAACAGTATATGGAAGAACTTCCAAAACTCATTTCTCTGGTGTCTTCTGCTTCCTGCTTCTGGGAGCAATGTGAGATTGCAGCTGTTTCTTCCTTTTAACTGCCAGTGGGGGTTTGAACTGATAGGGTGGGAGCTTGGCTGTGTTCTGATTGGATGGGCGATTGGCTGTGCTCTGATTGGATGGGGGTGTGCTCGGGTTAGTCTGACTTGCAGGAGGATTTGAGCTGGTGAGCTGCATTGCTGTTGTTTGGCTTCGAGTTCGTGGTCGTGGCACATCTTCATGGAGGGTGCCAGTTTGCTTCATGTATGGATTGGAGGGGTTTATAGTGGCTAATAATGCAGCTGTGGTATGGCTTCTGGTTTGTGGTCGTGCCTCATTGGTGTGGGTTTGGGTTTGCTTATTGCATGGATGTGTGGTGGTGACATCCTGTGTGGTTTTCGTGAGTGTGGGTCTGGTGTCATTCTTTGTGTTAGGGACTCATTTGTCAATAAAGGCAGGTTTCCAAATGGCTGGTAGGCGGGAGGTGTCATCTTGTTTATTCATGCTGTGTGGGCATTTTTCTATCTCGATGGCTTTTCTGATTATTCTGTTGTTAAAGTGTACAGTTTTGGCGATAGTTCTGGTCTTTTTAAAGTCGATTTCATGTCCTGTGGCTTTAAGATGTTGGACCAGGGAAGAAGTTGGTTCCTCTTTTTTGACTGAGTTCTTGTGTTCTTCAATGCGTGCACTTATTCTTCTGTTGGTTTGTCCAATGTATGTGGTGGGGCAGGCGGTGCATGGGATTTCATATACTCCTTGATTTTCTAACTCAATTTTGTCTTTGGGGTTTCTTAGGATGGTGGATATTTTTCGGTTTGTGCAGAATGCTGTCTTGATGTTGTGTTTGTGGAGGATCTTGCTGATTCTGTCTGTGGTGCCTTTTATGTATGGGAAGAGGGCTTTGCCATTTTCTTGTTCTCTGTCTTGGATTTTAGTGTTGGTTTCTTTTTGGATTAGGTTGGTGATCTTATTTCTTTGGAATCCGTTGGATGTTAGTACGTTAGTGAGGGATGTAGTTCAGTTTTTAGGTGTTGTTCGTCAGCTAAGCGTTTTGTTCTGGAGATGAGTGTCTTGGCTACGGAGTTGATAAAATAATAACTCAATTCTGAATAAACATTCTTGTACGTAACAGCGATCTTATGGTGGTTGGCAAAATGCCCAGAAGCAATTTGCAGGAAAAATGCCAAGAGAGAGAACAAGAGCCGATCAGACGTTTCTGGAATCAAGACAGGAAGGAATATGAACGACGTTGTTTCCTGCAAATTGGCTCCTTCGTCATCATCCCTTAAATAGGCTAGGGGAGTGGCCAATTAGCCCCAAACCTTACTCCCAAGAAGACCTCCTCCTGATGAACCTTTTCTGCCTTTTGGCAGCTCTGCGTGCCCGTGCATTGAGAATAGGCTCCTCCTCTTCTTCCGCATCACTGATGGGAGCTTCTGGAGGTTCTGAAGGCCCTGGCTGAATCTCCGACTATGGCACCGAGTCCTCTCCAGCCTCCCCACTGTCCGACTCAGATGCCAGCTGCACAGGTCGCTGGTGCATTACCACATCAGCCTCTTCGCTGTCAGGATCAGCTACCAGCTACCAGCTGCATGGACTGCTGGCGGGCCACAACACTCCCTGCAGTGTGTGTGTGTGTGTGTGTGTGTGTGTGTGTGTGTGTGTGTGTGTGTGTGTGTGTGTGTGTGTAGGGGGGAGTAGTCATACTCCCACAGTCATAAGGATGGGCACTTGAATTTTGATCATATGACTGTGGGGGCATTGCAATGGTTGGAATTTCAGGCAGGGATTGTAAATCCCATCCAGTCATAATTTAAAACAGTTGCTGAACAAATGGCTATAAGTTGAGGACTAGCTATACACTGTCTATGCATTCTGTGTATGTAAATTACTTACATATCCACATTAGATATATGCATATATGAAACAGATGAAAACTTAGACTTAAAATTAGAGTTGATTCTTTTTTTTGGCAGAGATGTTTCTTTTTGAGTAGCAGCCCCTATTTTTAAAGAGGCAATAATCATATAAATTGTAATAATACATGTAGGTGCCGGTGGGCAAAATTATAAGAAATATCACCATGAACTTCACTTATGGAGAGGTAAACAATAAGGCTACAGAATCCTTTGAAGGGATTTTCTGTTTGAGGAAATTTCAATCAAATCACCCCATCAAAATAGGTTTGTAAATCAAAGGAAGGACACTGCTTTGAAGCAGGGAATAAATCAGTCCCTTCAAACCACTTGGCAGTTTTCAAAGTACTTTGCAGATTAGTTGGCTTCTTTTTTCTATTTTGAGGGTTGTGATGAACAATATATAATATTCTAACTTCACTTCCTTATATGGAAAATGTGGAGTGGAGGAGATATGCGGTATGATGGGCTGACATTGAAATTACTGGCTGGCCAATGCGTTTTGCCACCGCATTAAAGTTTTAGCATGTCAGAACTCTTTTGTGTTACTAAGATGTTGGTTTTCATACACTTTCTCAGCTTTCCACTTTAAACCTTTTTTGTTTTAATAGAACATACTCTAACTCTTCTATGCTGATCCTACCAAGAGAACCTGCCAACAGAACTAAGAGTTCAGAAAATATTTCATCACTCCATTTAAAACAGGTTGACACTTTCTTGGATCAACTGTTTTAAACATACCATATCTATCTGCAAATATCTGGAATATAACTAGAATGCAGCAAAGAAGAAACAGAAAATCATAAATGTTTGCTTCCATCTAGCGATCTCTAGAGTTTCACAGGTAAATGAATGCTTAACCAGCATATGCATCATGGTCAATCTTACATTTACCCTCAAATCTCAATTCGTAAACTCTTGGATTTTGGAAATCTTGACTTTCCAGCAGAATCAAATCAAAACTGATAGTTATATACCTAATGAAGAACACACACTGCCAGTGAACAGTTGGTTTTGTTTTCACCTTTTAAAATGCTATCATTAAACTTATTTGCAAATCAGATTTAGAAAAAGACATTTACAGGTTTCACAAACATATTGTAGATCACATACTGAACAGAAGTGTAAAGCTTCAAAGTTTTCCTTCCTTGCTTCCTCATCCATTTTCTCTCTCTTCGACCATTCAGTATTTAATATGGGCACTATATAAGCTTTATCAAACATTTTAAACTGCTTCAAATGCCTCAGCCAACAGATGGTGCTATATATAACAACTTTATGAGGCTATATAACATTCCTTATTTTGAGAAAAAGATGACAATCAAATTGCACATTTTAATTATTTCATTATGATTTGTTTGTCTTGAAATCTGTTTGAAATTAAATTCCCTATAATGTATGCTCTGTGTAAAAATGCTACAACAAGAAGCATCTTGGAATTATTGCTGAGAAGTTATATATATTTGCAGGTGGAAAATTAATTGGAATATCCATATAAATCTGTGTCTTTCCCTGCATTAAATTCCTGTATGAGAATATTCATATCTCAACATTTAAGCAAGTAAAAGACAAATGAGTAAAAATATTTTGCACATCAATGCTTGCAGAATTTTAAAAGGTGGTGGGCAAAATGCAATTTCCTCAAGATACTGTACTCTTTTCCCCTTGTCTGTTCCAACAGATACCATTTTTTCATGCTACTTGATCAATTACATATGAATATAAATCTAAATGTACCGTATTTTTCGGAGTATAAGATGCACCTTTTTACCCCCAAAAAGAGGGTGAAAATTTGGGTGCGTCTTATACATCAAATGTAGCCCTACCCACCCACCAGCCCCCACCCTTCGGAGGTTTTCAGCCTCCGTGCATTGCAGTTTTGGCCGGTTCCATCCGCTGCTGCCCCCCGCCGCCGTCCCCACTGCCCGCCGCTGCCGCCGCCACCACCGCTCCCCTCCGCTGCTTGCCCCCGCCGTCCCCGCTGTTGCTTGCCGCCACCGCCACTGCTGTTTGCCCCCGCTGCCATCCCCACCGCCCGCTGCCGCCACCACTTCCCCCCCACTGCTTGCCCCCGCTGTCCCCGCTGTTGCTTGCCGCCACCGCCACTGCTGCTTGCCCCCGCCGCCGTCCCTGCTGTCCCGTGCGAACGGGCATCTGAGCGAGGTCCGGCGCGTCCAAACGGCAGCGAGGAAAGAATTCCTGCCCCGCGAACGCCAACAGACCCGGCTGGGAGTCGCGATTTGAAGAACGCGATCCTGGGCAAGTTTTGCTTGGAGGCGCATCTGTCACACACTCACACACACATGCACGCACACACACACACACACACACACACACACACACACACACACACACACACACACACACAGACCCCTCCCGGGCTTCAGTTTAAATGCAGGGTCCCGTCGGACGAGGAACTTCCAAAATGCTTCCCATGGCGGGGATCCTCTGAGACATCCTGGCCGAAGAGAAAGAGGAGCTTGGAAGGTCTTGGAGAAAACAGCGTCACCACAGCAAGCACCGGGGACGCGTGTGGGGATGGGACTCGCTGCACCCGCCACCGCCGCCTAAGCGGAAAGCCCAAAGAGGGGCATCCTGGATGCGCATTCTGCCCTCGGCCCTTCCCAGACACCTGCCTGCCACCGCACCTCGCCTGCTTCCCCAGCTGCTCTTCTCTAGCGAGCGCTCTTTGGCCGGGAAAACCAGGAGCCGCCGCTTTCGCCTTTGCCCAGCGCCGCAGTTCTGCTCAGCCCTTGAAACTTCAGGAGGGAACTGGCTGCGAGACAGGGAGGCAGCCTTTGGTGGAGCCCAGCCCGATGGGGAACTGGGAAGAGAGGGGCTTTTCCCTTCTTCCGCCCCGCTTGCGAGCTGTGGGGAGTTTGGGGTGGCTCTAGAGCCAGAATCCGCTCGGCTGATGGTCGTGCAACTCCAAAGCCCACAAGTTTGAAGACCCTTGCACCCCCTTGGCAAGTTTAAGAGTTTCTGGGAGTTGAAGTCCACAAGTCTTAAACTTGCCAAGGGGGTGCAAGGGTCTTCAAACTTGTGGACTTCAACTCCCAGAATTCCTCCTCCAGTCATGCTAGCTCAGGAATGGGAGTTGAAGTCCACAAGTCTTAAAGCTGTCAATTTTGAAGACCCCTGGGTTAGGGATTAGGGGTGCAAGGGTCTTCAAACTTGGCAAGACTTTTTACAACCATGTACACTTTTTACAAACTTCAAACTTGACAGCTTTAAGACTTGTGGACTTCAACTCCCATTCCTGAGCTAGCATGACTGGAGGAGGAATTCTGGGAGTTGAAGTCCACTAGTCTTAAAGCTGTCAAGTTTGAAGTTTGTAAAAAGTGTATATGGTTGTAAAAAGTGTACATGGTTGTAAAAAGTATTCTGCTACATTGGTAATTTATTAAATAATATATTACTACACCATTTGGTTCAGAATACTTTTTTCCTTGTTTTCCTCCTCTAAAATCTAGGTGCGTCTTATACTCCGGTGCGTCCTATACTCCGAAAAATACGGTATTACAAAAACTGTATCTGATGTCCTTGGTGTCCACTGTGTCAGAAAGTGGTTTTTAGGAAGTATAACAATAGACAATAGACAATAGAATAGAATTCTTTATTGGCCAAGTGTGATTGGACACACAAGGAATTTGTCTTTGGTACATATGCTCTCAGTGTACATAAAAGAAAAGATACATTTGTCAAGAATCATGAGGTACAACACTTAATGATTGTCATAGGGTTCAAATAGCAATAGCAATAGCACTTAGACTTATATACCGCTTCATAGTGCTTTACAGCCCTCTCTAAGCGGTTTACAGAGTTCAGCATATTGCCCCCAACAATCTGGGTCCTCATTTTACCCACCTCGGAAGGATGGAAGGCTGAGTCAACCTTGAAATAAGCAACCAGGAAACAACCAATATTAATATAAATCGTAAGGATACAAGCAACAAGTTACAGTCATATAGTCATAAGTGGGAGGAGATAGGTGATAGGAACGATGAGAAAAACTAATAGTAATAGTAATGCAGCCTTAGTGAATAGTTTGACAGTGGTGAGGGAATTATTTGTTTAGCAGAGTGATGGCGTCCGGGGAAAAACTGTTCTTGTGTTTAGTTGTCTTTGTGTGCCATGCTCTATAGCGACGTTTTGAGGGTAGGAGTTGAAACAATTTATGTTCAGGATGCGAGGGGTCTGTAAATATTTTCATGGCCCTCTGTTTGACTTGTGCTGTATATAGGTCCTCAATGGAAGGCAGGTTGGCAGTAATTGTTTTTTCTGCAGTTCTGATTATCCTCTGAAGTCTGTGTCTGTCTTGTTGGGTTGTGGAACCAAACCAGACAGTTACAGTATAGAGGTGCAGATGACAGACTCAGTGATTCCTCTGTAGAACTCTGGAGCTGTATCAGCAGCTCCTTGGGCAATTTGAGCTTCCTGAGTTGGTGCAGAAAGAACATTCTTTGTTGTGCTTTTTTGATGATGTTTTTGATGTTAGGTGACCATTTTAGGTCTTGAGATATGATAGAACCTAGGAATTTGAAGGTCTCTACTGTTGATACTGTGCTGTCTAGTATTGTAAGAGGTGGTAGAATGGGAGGGTTTCTCCTAAAGTCTACCACCATTTCTATGGTTTTGAGTGTATTCAGTTCCAGATTGTTCCGGTCGCACCACAAGGCTAGTTGTTCAACCTCCAGACTGTATGCGGTTTCATCGTTGTCTCAAATGTTGTATCATCTGCAAACTTCAGTAGTTTAACAGATGGATCATTTGAGATGCAGTCATTGGTATAGAGAGAGAAGAGAAGTGGTGAGAATACACAGCCTTGGGGGCCCCCTGTGCTAATTGTACAAGTATCTGATGTAATTTTGCCTAGCTTCACCTGCTGCTTCCTGTCTGTTAGGAAGCTTGTGATCCACTTACAAATGTGTTCAGATACCGCTAGCTGATTTAGTTTAGTTAGAAGAATGTCCGGTATGATGGTGTTGAATGCTGAACTAAAGTCTACAAAGAGGACCCTTGCGTAGGTCTTTGGAGATTCAAGATGTTATAGGATGTAGTGCAGAGCCATATTAACAGCATCATCTGTCGATCTATTTGCTCGGTATGCAAATTTCAGGGGGTCTAACAGTGGATCTGTGATGGTTTTCAAGTGGGACATCATAGCCTTTCAAAGGTTTTCATAACTACAGATGTTAGAGCAACTGGTCTATAGTCATTCAGTTCCTTGATGGAGGGCTTCTTCGGCACTGGGATGATAGTGGAGTGTTTGAAGCAAGAAGGAACCTGGCATATCTCTAGTGATTTGTTGAAGATTTGGCTGAAGATGAGGACCAATTGGTCAGCACAGACTTTTAAGCAAGAAGGAGTTATCTTGTCTGGGCCTGGTGCTTTTCCCAGCTTCTGTCTGTGAAATAGATCTTGCACTTCCTTTTCTGTGATCACCAGGGGTTATGAACCCAATGGGATGGGGTCAGTTGTAGGAGGTTCGGCTGTTGTTGGTGTGTCTGGGATGGAGGTTGTGGAGATAGGTGGCTGTAGTTTCCTTTCAAACCTGCAGTAGAACACATTCAGGTCATCTGCCAATTGCTGATTTCCTTCAGCTTGGGAAGGTGGTTTGCTATAACCGGTGATGTTTTTAAGAGAATGCTGGTTCATTTGTTGAAAACGGATTCCTTAGCTTTTCAGAGTAGTTTCTTTTTGCTGCTCTGATCTCCCTTGTTAATACATTTCTGGCCTGATTGTACAGCATTCTATCACCTTTTCTGTAGGCTTCCTCTTTGGAACGACATAACTGCTTAAGTTTAGCTGTGAACCAAGGTTTATTGTTATTGTATATTCGCAAGTTCCTGGTCGCTACACATAGGTCTTCACAGAAGCTGACATAAGATGTTACAGTATCTGTGAGTTCATCCAGGTCTGCAGAGGTATCTTCAAAAATATTCCAGTCCGTGCAGTCAAAGCAAGCCTGTAGTTTTAACTTTGCCTCTTCAGTCCAAGTCCTCACTGATTTAATTGTTGGTTTTGTGGCTTTAAATCTTTGTCTGTAAGCAGGTACAAGGTGAATCATGCAAATAAATTGTACTTAGGCTGGATTGTTCTATGTTATTCTTGGCCTATGCCTGATGATCAGTGATGTTCATGATCAGAGAGCCACTTTGATCATGGATATAGCAATAGCAATAGCACTTAGACTTATATACTGCTTCATAGTGCTTTACAGCCCTCTCTAAGCGGTTTACCGAGTTCAGCATATTGCCCCCAACAATCTGGGTCCTCATTTTACCCACCTCAGAAGGATGGAAGGCCGAGTCAACCTTCAGCCGGTGAGATTTGAACAGCTGAACTGCTGAACTGCAGTTCTGCACTTTAACCACTGCGCCACCTTGGCTCTTGATCATCAGGCATAGGCCAAGAATAACATAGAACAATCCAGCCTAAGTTCAATTTTTTATTTGCTCATATCATATAGACAGACTCTTTCCAAAGTAAACCTATATTACTCTGGGATCATGGGTACCCTGGGAGATTCTAGGGAATCTTCCTCTTACTCTGATCCAGCTCCAAGCTCTGTTGTCTCTTGTCTCGCCTCCCTTCATGGAATGTGCTCCCTCTTTCCTGGTAAAATGCTGCTTCACTGAAGTCCATTAGACCTCCTCTCCCTTCGCAGACACATTCTATCATGCTTTTTAAAAAAAGAAAACGTGCTTTTCTTTAATTACCCACACATCTTTGAGATAAAGAACTGTTAATAAAATGTATGTGTCCATCATTATTTATTACTACAAACTAAAGAGAAGCTAGCAATATGTCTGAGGAAAAGGAATTTTAAAACACTGCACTTTGAAGACAAAGACCTAATGAACATTAAATTTCTGAACATATCTAGGCATACCTTTATGTCTAATCAGTTAAATAGCTGCATCTGGAGAGACACAGCAGAGATGTCTTCTACATTTCATGTCTGTCTTATGGAATAGCATTGTCACTTAGATTCAAATGACTCTAACCCTACTTGTTTATCAAAGCCTCTTTACAACTAGCTTTTCCCTCAAACACTGGGTCAAGCATAGCATAGCATAGCATAGCATAGCATAGCATAGCATAGCATAGCATAGCATAGCATAGCATAGCATAGCATAGCATAGCAGAATAGAATAGAATAGAATAGAATAGAATAGAATAGAATAGAATAGAATATTGGCCATGTATTGTGTGTGATTGGACACACAAGAAATTTGTCTCTAGTGCATAAGCTCTCAGTACAATCAATACAAGCAACAAGTGATAAATCATGATCATCATAATAAAATATTTTCATCATAAATCATAAGATACAACACTCAGTGATAGTCATAGGATACTAAATGCTAAAAAGCATTTTAGATACTAAAGAGACTTTGCACCCATCTTGACTCAATTTTTTTTAAATTTAAAACTTTTGGTGTGTGTGTGTGTAGGTATGTGTGAAGTGCCAAGCACTAGCGGTGGGTTGCTCCTGGTTTGGACTGGTTCTTAGAACCGGTAGCGCCGGTGGCAGGAGGCTCCGCTCACCTGCCCGGGATGCTTCTGTGCATGCCCACCTGCCGCCCACCTGCCCGGGATGCTTCTGTGCATGCGCAGAAGCATCACGCAAACCGGTGGCAAAATTATTTACAACCCACCACTGCCTAGCACATTATGTTTTATTATATTTCAGTGTTTTTGGTTATTGCATACTGTTTACATTTGTGTACAGCATTCTGAATCACTGGAGGGCCATATACAGTAAGTTTATTTCATAAAATAAGCAAATAAATGTTTTGCACCTCCCTCCACATAAAGTATCTTAATGGTGTGTTTATTTAACAAGCTACTGTTATAAAACTTTTAGCAAATGATTCTTTATGTTAAATGAGTTTTAAAATGTTTCACATATGGTTTTCATGTAATATTTTTGCCTCATTCAAGCATTTACAAATTGTTAAGTAAGCTTTAACCATCGGGACAATTATTCTGGTTATAAAAACAACGAAAATGTAGGCTATTTACAGATTCTAATGATTTCCACATGATTACATGGCTTTTTTCACCTGCCAATGCCATTTGTATTAACAGAACCTTTATAACTAGTGTATATGAGATCTCAAGAATTAGTGTAACTTGATTCAGGGACACATTTGTCAGAAGAAAAATTATGTGCCCTGGACAAGCTGTAATTCTGTATCTGGAGTCTGAATGCAAATAGTAATTCATATTACTTTTGGTTTGGTTTTGGGAGTTTGGAGGGGGGGTTTCTGGGAGGAGCAGGAGGTTAAGACTATACCTGTCCATAGCAGCAAACATAAATTGGTCTTTTTTATCTTGATAGTCTTGAACATTGGGCCTTCCCCCACAAATTTCTCAGTGTTGAAAAATATAGAATTCTGCACTTTGGTAAGAAATATCAGAAGATAGGTAATATCTGTGAGGAGGATCTGAGTGTGATGGGCCACAGATAAGCATGAATAATCTGTGGGCTGTTACAGAAAAACAGCCAATACAATCTAAGACAGTGTTTCTGGCTGTGGAATTCTGGGAGTTGAAGTCCACACATCTTCAAACTGCCAAGGTTGAGAAACACTGACACTATACTGTTTTGGTCAGACCTCACTTGTAATGCTGTATCCAGTTTTGGTCACTATATTACAAGGATGATGCTGAGAAATGGTGCAGAATGGTTAATAGAATAGAACTGTTACATTTAGATAAAAGGACAGAAAGTTAAGAGAAAACATAACAACAGACTTCCAGTACTGTCATAGGCTGTCACAGGGAAGAAGGGGCAGATTTATTCTCTGTTGTACCAATTGGTGGAAGTTCTAGAGAGAAGAACCAAACTCAAAATAAGAATTATTTGCCAATGATGTTTCCAGTGATACTCCATGTCCCTGCCAGGGGTGGGTTCTACTTACCTTCCCCACCAGTTCGCATCGTGACAGAAGTGCACGTCCCTTTACGGAAAATAATCAAAAAATAGCTTCTGTGCATGCGCAGAAGCAAAAATTAGCTTCTGCACATGCGCAGAAGCAAAATCAAAGATGGCGGCGCCCACGGACCGGCACTGACAGAACCAGCTCCATGATGTCACCGCCGGTTTACTAACGGTTCTAAAGAACCGGTTAGAACCAGTAGGAACCCACCTCTGGTCCCTGCATAAATATACATTGCTTGTTTATACATGTATAAACTTAAGCAAATTTACTTTGTTTTTTTGTTTCTTAGTTTTACAAATTTTATTTACTGAAATCTGTTTAAAGATGTGCACATTGTCTGTTCTTATATAATGCACATCTTGGATTTATACAATCTGTAGAAGTATCTGTGGGGGTCAAAAATTCAGGAAGATAACAGTGCAATTGAAGCCCTCCCCCCCTTAATGAGTCACACAAACATGCTAAGTCATTTTGTGGTTTGTTTGGTTTCAGTTTAGCCAGTGGGATGAAACCAAACACCATGATTTATTATATAGATTACTTTGCAAACTTGGCCAATTGTGAGTTGCACAATAATTAATTATAAAGTTAGAAATAGCTTATCACAACGTGTGAACCAAATTATGTATTAAGTTGATAAGTGTGCACTACACAGAGACATGTCTTATTTACTTTGGCCATGTAATGCGGGGAAATTCACTAGAAAAAGCAATTATATTGGGAAGAGTTAGTGATAAAAGGAAACCAGGACATCAAAGAACACGGTGGCTGGAAACTATCAAAGTTTACACCAGCCAAAGCATAGAAAAATTCGAAGAAATAATTAAGAATTATTTAAGAATTGTTTATAATTAAGAAGAAGCTTCTTGAATGAGAAGCGAAATGCCTTCAAAGAAAAAAACAAGAAAGTCTAGTTGCCTCCTGAAAAAGCACCTTTGGGACAACCATGACCTGGATGACTGAGAATCTCTACAGACTCAAAGAAATAATGCAAGATCGGAAGATGTGGAGTGACCTGGCCCATGGAATCACCAAGTGCTGGATTCAACTGAATGGATAACACCATCATAATCACACAGAGACATAGACTCACATACAGAGATTGCATTTTGGTTTTAACCAGGTTAATGGTAGAGTATGTTTCAAAACCCTACTGCAAGGTAGGAATTACCAATGTACTTAGAGGATAAGCTCATTTGCAGATAAGCCGATCTTTGAAGTTTCAACCAAAATACCATGAAAAACATGTCACCTGTAGATAAGCCAACCTTAGAAGTTTTACCACAGCAAAAGGCAAGAAGCTGCAAACATCATAATTTATAAAACTGTACAATTTTAAGGCTGTGACTATGTTTTAAAAGATGAGCTGTTGTCCAAAGATAAACCAATCCCTTTTTTAATGTGTTTTGGAAACTAAAATTTTCAGCTTATCTGTGAATATATACAGTATAGAGACTGGGAAGGAGAATTCACTCATATTGTATCCTGACAATTGTATTTAAATCTAACCAATAATAAAATAAACGAACCTAGGAAAATGGAGCTAATATATAATATCCACACAAAATGTAGATTTCAGAATTGCAGAATTACTGGTATTTATAAAAGTGTCAGCAGAGATGGAATAAACATGATTTAAATGAATGATCTGAGAAGTAATTTTTACTATTTGGGATTCAAAATATTTTATTAAAAAAATAAACAAAAATAAACAAAAAGACATGGTAAGGCAAAGGGCAAGGAAGCAAATAAAAAGAGAAGGGAGATCTAATATAAAGAATAAAACTCAAGAAGTATTTTAATAGAGAAAGCTTTTATACTGTATGTGTGTTCTTCAGAGAACCAAACAAAATATTCCCTTTTGCCCTAGCAAACAATAAATCATCCTGAAATGTGTGCAGATGAAATTTATTTTACCTTCAAAATCTATCAAATAGTGGAGACCATCCTATTAATCTCTTTTATTAGATTGTTCAATATCTACATGTGGCAGTCACAGCTGTTCTAGCATCATACATTTCAGCTGATGTTGATCAAAACATAAAACAAGTATGCTTTTATAGGCGAATCATTGGATTTTTGTGTTCTAGCTATATCATCCATCCATTCATCCATCCATCCATCCATCCATTCATCCATCCATCATCTATCTTTTCTATCTATCCATCTACCTACCGTATTTTTCGGAGTATAAGACGCAGCAGAGTATAAGACGCACCTAGATTTTAGAGGAGGAAAACAAGGAAAAAAGTATTCTGAACCAAATGCAGTAATATATTATTTAATAAAATACCAGTGTAGCAGAATACTTTTTACAATCATGTATACTTTTTACAACCATGTACACTTTTTACAACCATGTATACTTTTTACAAACTTCAAACTTGACAGCTTTAAGACTAGTGGACTTCAGCTCCCAGAATTCCTCCTCCAGTCATGCTAGCTCAGGAATGAGAGTTGAAGTCCACGAGTCTTAAACTTGCCAAGTTTGAAGACCTTTGCAACCCTAACCCCTAACCCAGGGGTCTTCAAACTTGACAGCTTTAAGACTAGTAGACTTCAACTCCCAGAATTCCTCCTCCAGTCATGCTAGATGGGGTAATTAGAAGGCAAAAAAGCCCCAATTTTTGCAAAAAACGGCCCATTTTCGGTCATTTTTTTGCAAAAACAGGGCATGCAAAGGATCTGGGAAGCCTGCAGAGCACTCCTAGGGCGTGGGGGAAGGCAAAAATGCCCCAATTTTTACAAAAAATGGCCCGTTTTTCGCCCATTTTTTGCAAAAACAGGGAATGCAAAGGATCTGGGAAGCCTGCAGAGCACTCCTAGGGGGTGGGGGAAGGCAAAACCCCCCATTTTTTCAAAAAAGGGCTCGTTTTTTGCAAAAATTGGATGCGGGGGCGGGGCTTCAGGAGGCTAAAAATTGCTGTATTCGGTGTATAAGATGCACCAACATTCCCACCCTCTTTTTGGGGGCAAAAAGATGCATCTTATAGTCCGAAAAATATGGTATATCTAGCTATATCTAGCTATTTAATTTATTCATCCATCAATCCATCCAACTCAAGGTAGCATACTTATGTAATTTTTCTACTTGTTATTGTTATCCTGACAACAAGAACTCAGTGAGAGAATGTGACTCCCCAAACTCACCCAGCTGGTTTACATGCCTAAAGTGGGACTAGAATTAAATTTTTCTCTGTTTCTAGACCAACAACTAAACCACTAGACTTCCTTATTTTAAATTTAAACATAAATCATAAAACTGAAAGGCTATACTTAAGTCTTCTTTGCAGATAGTTTAATTTTCCAGATATTCTATTAATCTAGGTTATAGGGTTTAATTCTTGCAATTTTGCCATAATTATCTGGCGTTCAGATCTAACCATGCATTTTGCTGCTGTAATTAAGAACATTAGTATACACAGTGCCATGCTGTATCAAACCCCGTTGTGCATAATTTCAAACATATTTCTGTAGAAACTATTCATATCAAGTTGACGGGAGTTTACTCTTTTAAAGAGTACAAGATCTAAGAGCTTAGAAGTACAAGGTCTGACACCTTAGAAGTATTCTTTAAATAAACTTATTTCCACATAAACCATTTTTAAAACAATGCTTTTTAAATTGGTTCTATGTATTTGCTAAATGTACAACCAGGGCCATATTGACTGGCCATTCCTTTAGTTCTTTATACCAGGGTTCCCCAATTCCCAGTCCATGACCCAGTAATGGTCCATGGCCTGTTGGGAACTGGGCCTTGCAAGTGGCGGGCAAGTGCGCGAAGCTTCATCTGCACATGCAAAACCATCCCCTCCCCCCAGTGCTGCTGGTGCCAGTCTGTGGAGCCAGAAAGGTTGAGTACCATTCCTTTATACTACTCTGTGTCACGGTGTGAATATTGTCAGTTGTATGTCTATGCAGGGTGATGCACCCCTATTCTAATATTATGGTATATTCCAATACAAGCAGAACACGTGATATGATCTTGTACGCATGTCCACATTCCTGATCCACCATTAATCACTTTTGACTTAGCTGTCGACCCGAACGGTCATGTTTCTTAGCAAAGATGTAATGATTCAGGGTTTATTGTTTTTGTACCGAAATAAATATTTCTATTAGACTTTTAATCTCTGCTTTATTTCTAACTGTCTGAATTCCAAGTAAAAGATCCAAATCATCTCTATGAGATTTAATCTCATCTCTCAACACTCTGGTTCCCTGATTTCATATTGAATACATGAAAGAAGCCTATATGTATATGCATGTACCTTAATCGGCTGTACCTCGGAAAGCTGAAATCAGCCTCTTCCACATTTTTTTTTTAGGATACATGAAAAAAGGAGTAATTTTATAAGAAATATTTGTAGAAATAATTATTAGAAAAATATTTGTGATATTTTTGTAATAATTTGGATTTGTATTATGTTTTTATTAATCTTTAGATAATGTTGCTTTGAGCTGGTTCTATGAATCATTATTTATGGCTATCCATCTCCTTCCAGGATATGCCTGAGTTCTGGTACTGTGGTCATTTTTGGCCTTTCACTGAAGGTCCTGCTTGTAAGGCCTTAAAAACAGATTGATTGCCTGCAAATAGCATAACTACAGTCTGGGCTCATGTTGTTTGTTGTATTCACTGACACTACAAGTGGTCTTAATGAGTTTCTCATTTACCAGCTGCAAAACAACCTGTCTTGTTGGCAGTTAGCAACACCAATCAGGCACTCATTCCCATTTTTTCTCAGATATATGTTACATACTTTTTGGCACAATCATATCAACAGGTGAGAGGACAACTTGGGTGACTTTGATTTTAAGCTTGAAAGAAAGGAAGAAAGATCTAAAAAGCTAAGATAACGTATTGGCCAATGTGATCAGATTGGCCTTTGGAAGCTCTCTTCTCTTTGGCATTGTACGGGCAACAGACAATATTTTCCTATTTTCTTCATTTCCTCTGCAGGCAGTTGTGACAGACAGTGAGTTCATATATAGAAGATATAAAAATACTGCATATTTATGTTAACATTTTGCTAACTGTTAGTTTTATTTCTGCAACCTTGTAATTCAACTCAACTAAACGAAATGGGATAATTTCCACTTGGCAGCTTGAAGTTTTCCAGTTGTGCTGACTGTTTCCTTCTAGTTACCCTTGCATCCAAGGTCTAAACTCCTAGTTATGGCACTGCCAAATG
Organism: Diadophis punctatus similis; assembly: GCA_023053685.1. Taxonomy (NCBI): domain Eukaryota; kingdom Metazoa; phylum Chordata; class Lepidosauria; order Squamata; family Dipsadidae; genus Diadophis; species Diadophis punctatus. The sequence continues at coordinate 46,925,090 of JALIGW010000002.1, read as the reverse complement.
AGTTGGCAGCTAAATTAATCATGCCTGTTATACAGCAGGGCTGTAAAAACATATTATCAAAAAATCCAGGCAATGATTCTCTGAAATAAACACTGAATCCCTAATACTATATGCCTGAATCAAAAACATGTTTATACAAGATTTTCAATTCCCCCAGTGTGAGAATCTACCTAACATTGCTGAGAGGACTTTGTATTGAATACTTATGTCCAGGAGCAGCAAGCATATTATATGCATCTCTGCTGAGTAATATATGTGTGGCCTCTAACTGGGATATCTGAGAGAATACAAAATGCAGCTCAATGCTCTTAACTTTCAGCAAAGTGATTAAAACATCTCATGTCAAGAAGCGCAGACAAAAAAAGGGATTGTTTGGGAATTAGCATGTGGTGAAAACTGCAGGATTTTACTGTTATCTGATAAAGACAGTTCAGTTTGTTCAAGTTTGTTCAGTTCAAAAGGAAGAAATGAAAAATGAGATAATAAAAACAGTTAAAAAGAACTCAACTTATTGAAAACTATTCCAAATGAAGTTTAGAAAATATTTTTGGAAGAAAATAGCTTTATTTCACTCTGGTCTGAGGACTTCCATAAAATATAGTTAGGGGCTCCAAATCAGATATAACCTAGTTAGCACTATAGTATGCTGAAGTGTATGTTATTTAGCCAGTGGTTAAGAACATTTAAAATAATCTCTCAGTGCCATCAGATTTCAGCCATCAGATCTTGCAAGATTTCAATGGTCCATCACAATAATATGGAATTTTTAATTGCTTAAAATTATTATTATTTTTAATTATTATTATCTTAATTTCATGCTCCTACAGAAGCTATCAGGGAGTATTATGACCAGTTTGATGGACAGTAAACAAGTTAAGTCATTGATAGGAACTGAAATAATAAATCGATTAAAGTATTAATCAATGTAGACGACCTACATCTCATATATCAAGGGAAAGGATTTCTTGTTCCTGTTCCTTTTTTCTTTGGTTAAACAGTTATATCACACCTCCCCCTGCAATCGTGGGATCACAGTTTGGCCACATGGCAATCAGGCTCACAGTCCATCATGAAGATGTACAACTGTTATCATCAGGACACAACTGGTATCAGCAGCTCCCCCACAAACCAGAGAGGACCAGGTTAACCTAAATGGGGCTACCAGTTGCCTATCAACAAATATAATAAGGATGGAGAAATAACTACAATATATACTGCAGTATATTTTACTATTCTTATCACCATGAGACTCTTCCTTGTGTTTGGTTGAGTACATTCACCATTTTTCTCCAGCAGCATTTTTCTCTAGGTATCTTTTATGGTGTTTCATCACCAAATGCTCCTCTGAAAAGCAGGAGGTCCTCCAGGATCCATGTGGATACAGATTCTGCAAAGGTACAATCCAATCCAAGGCCAGCTGCCCTCTTATTCCAAGTGGCAATTATAGACTTCCTTTAACGTTGTTAACAGAGCAGATTTAACTTAAGTACCTTGTAGCCAATTCATTGCAACCCCTGACTTGCACATACAGTACATGCATAATTTTCCTGGCTTCCTTTAACTTAAAGCAGCACTTCTTTATCCTTATCAGATGTCTTCTTGGGGATAGGGAGGAAGCAAAGGGACAGAATAATGAAAGCAGTGTTATGCCATTAAAATTCAAACCTTAACACTTTTGAGATTGTGATGACACAACATAGGGGCTGTGATGGTGCAGTGGTTAGAATGCAGTATCGCAGGCTAACTCTGCCCACTGCCAGGAGTTCAATCCTGGCTGGCTCAAGGTTGACTCAGCCTTCCATCCTTCTGAGGTCAGGAAAATGAGGTTCCCAGATTATTAGGGTCAATATGCCTACTCTGTAAACCACTTAGAGAGTGCTGGAAAGCACTTTGAAGAAATATATACATCTAAAGGCTATTGCAATCGCTATTGTTATATATGAAAAAAGTAATGCTGATTTCCTCATATTAGAAAAGGCAGCAAGGTGCAGCAGATGCATTTACACAAATGTCCATAAAACAAATGTTACCAAAAGACTAAGTAAGACAAAAGGGAATTTCTCCACCCAAAAGATTAGAGAAATAGAAATAGGCAGCTTATTTAATATATATTATATATATTCATACATCATACATTCACCTGAATTCTCCTTAGTCCACAAGAAATTGCATGGCTGATACAATCAGCTTCAATTTTCACACTCTATATTTAGCTCTCCCTGTCCCCAAACCCTAGGACAGTGGATAACAGTACTGGACTATGCTATTCTGTAAGATGTCAGACAACCTAAAATTATGTCTCCCGAGCTCCCATAATTCACAGCCTCTCAGCCATTGCAGGAGAAAGAATGATGGGTTTTATTTCCATGCACTGGCAAAATAGTTTTTGAAATGTTTATAAACTCAGAAAAAAATCATAAATTTTAAAGGACTCAGTCAGAAATATTGTAAACATATTTTTTTCATCTTCAAGAAATACTGCTGTTGCCCAATCACAGCCACACCTAAATCTTGAATTTCTGATAGTTCATCTATTACATCAGTTGTTTTTGTTTTCTTCTTTTCATCTCCCACAAACTTTCTTCTTTGGACGTTGAAAATGTCAGTCTTTGCTAGGATTCTATTAATTGGCTAAAAAGTGGGATTTTCTTACAAAACAAAAGAGGCTGAAAAGTGAGCTCTCCTTTTGTCACTGGTTTCAAAAAAAGCTAAACTGGCTAAAAACGAGTTTGTTTTTAAAATAGTCTTGGAATCTGGGGATTATGGATTACCTGGATTTAACACTAAAGGAATCTAACTGCATTTATCCACTAGCAATCCATCAATTCAATGTATCCTTCCTGCTATATACCTCATTGCAATTTTAGAAACTACTCTGGAGGATAGTGGGACATCAGTTTTTGGGAAAGCTCAAAATGATGCCTGCAGATGAGATCACGAGAATGTTTCCTTACAGGGGCACAATTCTCTTGTGTGATACTGAAAGTCACCCATATATTTAATGCTGATGATTTAGTACTATTAAAATGCAGCATAATAAGAAAGCAAACTATCCCCAGCTTTCTTTCCAAATATTTTCCTGGCAGCTATTAAGCTAGAAGTTCTACCATTAACAAAAACAATTCAGTCACTGCAGCAGAGATAGAGGAAATGGAGCAGGTAAATCAGCCACTGACATTTGCATTACCCGATAACTAATCTAGAAGCCTGAGCCATATTATGCTTCCAATGTGGAGAAATATGTTTGATTATTAATTATGACATTTAGAGAATGGCTTTCTTTGTCATTTTAAAAGCCAATCTGAATTGCATGCAAAAAAAAAGCTGGGCACCTGAAAAATGTTTTTGATAGAATTCTGCCACATCTAATTTAATCTTGGGACGTATTGATTTTGGATGCAATGTTCTTTTAAAAAAAGATAGATTTGCAAAGACATTGAGAAAAAGGTAGCATTAATGCAAACTCATCAAACACAATTGTGATGATAGAAGTTTGATATAAATATTCATAATGCTAATTACAAGATTTGTCCTAGTTAGCCCAGGAATGGTCTAATTAGGAAAACACACTATGGAAAAAAAATAGTGGAATGAATTGTAAGATTTTGATGATAAAGCCTGTATTGTTTGATCTTGTAAAGGTAATCCTTGATTAATTATGGTAATTGGGACTGGAGATTCTATTGCTAAACTAAGCGATGCAGCCATAAAAACATGATGTCATGTGATTGTATCACTTAACAACAGCAATCCTGGTAATCTCTGTTGCCATAGTTAAGCAATGGTCATGGATCCCTAAAAAAAAGTGAGGACCTTACCTGATCAGAACTTCCTGCTGGCTTCCAACAAGCAAACTCAATAGGGAAGCCAGCACCAAAGTTGTAAGAACCAAAGTTGTAAGAACCAGTCATAATAAGCATTTCCTCAGGCACCTCATAAGTAGGCAGGTGAGGGATAGGAATACAGGAGGAGGGGGTGCTTTAGGCACATAGGCGCTACAAGATATGAGATCCATTGGATCTCAGCAGAGATTCTCAGAAGAAAAACCAGCAGATCCAAGAATGACCTGGATCTTCCTGGGTCTTATGGGAGTGACATTGATCTTCCCTGTCAACTTCTCCATTAACTTTGCTTGTGGAAGCTGGTGGAAACTTGAAAATTGTGACTGTGTGACTTTCAAACACTGCCACTATCATAAGTGTGAGACAGTTGTTAAGTTCCCATTTCACAATCACGTGATTGTGGGAACGCTTTGAGACTAGAACTTCAAGGACAGTTGTAAATACCACTCATTCAGTGCTGCTGTAACTTCAAATGGTCATCAAGTGAAGACTACCTGTATGGGTATTTTGTAATGCCACAAAATATTTGCAAGTGTTCTAATTTTGAGGAAAAGAATGTAACATTCAAAATCTTAATTTATGTGAGGAAATAAACTGAGATTGAAACCTTACAGCTGTCATAGAGAAGAAAGCAAGCATCTCAATACATTTGATTTTAGGTTCAAGGAAATATGGAAATAAAGTTTAGTACATGAATGGATTTTAACATCACAAACATGAAATCACAGCTTTTAAATATATTTAAGTATATAGACTACACCTTACTTTCCTAGGAGATATTCATTTGAACTCAATGGAATTAATGTGTATGTACATATGTATAGGATTACATTGGAATCCTGGAGAAGGAGAAGGTGTTGGTCTTTAAAATGCTTGCTATGCTTACAGTTGAATATCTCATAATCACCACAAGTAGATATTCTGCTAAGAAATACTCATACATATATTGACTGGATTTGGATTTGTGTATGACAAGAGGGTGCTGCTGAAATCAGTGGATTTATAACAGGGGTGGGTTCCTCCTGGTTCGGACCGGATCGTCCAAATCGGTAGCAACCCGCTGGTGACGTCATGGATCAGTTTCAGTCAGTGCCAGTCCATGGTGCGATGGTGCCGGTCCGTGGTGCGTCATAATGTGAATCGATGGCGAAGGTAAGTGGAACCCACCCCTGATTTATAACATAATGTTTTAATAGACATATAAAAAGAAACACCAACTCTTATCTTTGATTGACTTTAAAATTAAACCCCTAATTGCCGATGTTATCACAGCGCCATTTGAAAATGATTTAATACCTAAGCAGCAAGAAAAATAATTTAAAAAATTACAGACGGTTAAAATGGTTGTAGAGAAAACAAAGTTGGAAGGAACAAAAAATTCAGGTCCCTTGGGAAGTGATATTAAAGCTGAGAACTGTCCTACAATATTTGACAGAGCTTCTAGCATTTCTGTAATGGTTCCCTTGGGTACACGCTTGGTACAACATTTCAGCATTTCTCATAACTTGTCTAATCCACTCATTTTGTCTATCACATCTTGTCTAACTCACAAATCCAAAAACAGACAAGTTATTTCAGAAGAGAGTTTTGAACGGTAGTACCAGTTTACTGCCATTTGGGAATATATATATATATATATATATATATATATATATATATATATATATATATATATATATATATATATATATATATATATATATATATATATATATATATATATATATATATATATATATATATATATATATATATATATATATATATATATATATATATATATATATATATATGTTTTCGCACTGAGACATGCATGAAATGAATTTTTTAAAATATCTAATATCACATTTCAGTACCAATTAGATATTTGTTACGATTGCATAATTTTTCAGATTTTATATGCCAATATTTTGAATATTGCATCTTTCAAAATCAATATTTATGGCTTTAGCAAGGCACTTCTCACCCCAAACACACCAGCACCTGCTTCTATGTGTTAAGGATACATTTCCACTGGCATCACAACTTGCAGTCAACTTTTCTGAAGCGCTTTATTCAAGGGGGACCGTTGGGTGAGCAGCTGTCGGGTGGTGGGTGGTGGAGGTTTCTTACAAGTGAAGTCAATTTTAACATTTGTTCATGCTGGCATTTCAAGAATGTTTGTTAATAGGCATGAGTGACTGACCATTCTAACTTTGTGCACTAGGAAAATAGAATGTAAAATGTCTGCCTTCCTTTATGCATTGTGAGTGGAAGTTCTTCTGATCACTGTGAAATTCAGTCAGGCCATTCCCAATATAACTAATGTTTCAGTCTGCCATCATATATGTGACAGGCAACATGGCAGAACAATGACCAAGACAGCTGAAGAGCAGATGTAGAATACTCTCAGCTGCTTATAACTGCACAATATTATAACTTTCCCATAAATGATGTGGGAGATTGCACGGAAAGTCTTGTCTGCTAACAATCTTTTGAAATGTATCCTTGCTAGTGCCAGACTGAGAAATCCTCCTTCATTTTTCCTAGTCATTCTCACTCCAGTTGGTGAAAGAGTTTGCTTTTGAAATTCTTTTAAAGAAGAAGAGAATTTTGGAAAAAAAGTTTTGTAAGAAGAGTGTCACACAGTGATTATTGCCTGTTATATGTATATGCAGGGAGCTGCATCCCTATTCATTATAATGGTTTATTCCTGAGCACGTGATTGATATGTTCTTGTACGCATGTGTACATTCCATTCTCTCCTTCTGTTCCTGGCTTCCATTGAAGCAAGACCTATTTTTATATCAGAGATGTAGAATAATGAGGATTTATTATTTTGTACCGAAATAAACATTTTTACTTAGACTCTTAAACTGCGGGTTTCTTTTCTTATGTCTGATGTCCGGGAAAAGATCAAACTTCTCCTTTGTGAGATTAATTATCGCCTCTGACAAAGAGGGCGGTGTCTTGCACTTATCTGGATAGTTAAATCTCAGGGGAAGATATTATGAGGGAACCTCACCCATTAAGCTGTCAGTCTACTCTTTTTGAAATTATTGCAGGTCCTTTCCTTTTCCCGGAAAAATTTAGAGAAAGCATCCAGCAAAAATATATTTACATGTGTTTTACATTAGTCCTGTATTTTAAATTAGTTCTGTTAAGATTTGAATTAATTGTTAGTTTCTACATTACTCAGGACAACTAAATGTTGTATTAATTCAGGTCAATTGAGCATGCTTTTATATTGATTTCAATATTTTCAATATTGCAATGCATCATAAACTTATTGTGAATAAATAAATTGTATGTGTGTAGGATATGTGTGTAAAAAGGTAGGATACTTTCTAGGTAGTTCACAGGACCAACTGACCATTGTGTATATTTACTGCAGTTCTCATTATTTATAACATATTGCTTTACTTTTCAGTAACCAAGCACTGAGATATTTTTTCCAACAAGGTTACTGTATGTTTTTAGAACTCCTTCGCTTAGAAGTTATTTCTGTCCCATCCTTCAGAGTATAATTATTTTCATCTTTTGATCATAGAAAAATCATTAATGGCAGTATTTCTTTTAGTTCCTGTAGGATTGTTTTCGAAAAGCACCGTTTGTTGTTGTTAAAGGTGTTCAATGATAGTTCAGCAACAATCTGGGATCTGTGACAGAAGCAGTAACAGCAATTCTAATGAAGTAAATTTGACCAAAAAACCCACAGAGGAGATAAGAAATGTATTTATTTATGCAATACATTTTTTTTGATATCTAAACAAAGCTGTTGAAAAAAACAATTGCCTTTTTACACAACTGAGTCTATTATCAGTGTGATATGATAAATGTGGCACAATAAATGTTGTCTTGTTTAATCCAGCAATTACAAAGGGAAGGCAGTTTTGCCCTGCCTAACTACTGAAGCCAACACGTCAGTTGTGTGGATTGTCTCATAATGTCATAGAGCCAGCTATTAATCTGTAAGGATTTTAACAATTTAACATGCAGATATGAAAAGTGAGAAATCAATATATTACAGATGAATGCTATTGCTAAAAACTGTTCTTCTACACAAATGTTTCTCAGCTATGACAACTTCAGGATGTGTGGCTTCTAGTGCCTAGAATTCTCCAATCAGAATAGTCATTGCTGAGAATTAGATGTATTTAGATCTAATGTGCAAGTTGACAATGTTAGCCCAAAGGTGCTTTTTTCATGAGGCAACTGAACTTTCTGGTATCATTGAGAAATTGAAGCTGTGCTTTCTGCAGGATATTTTCTACCCTGTGTCCCTTCACTGTGGAACACAGGCGCAGGCTGTTGGAGATGGATCTGTGCTATCTGCCTTTCAAACTGAAGTGCAAATGGTCCCTGCAGTCTGCAATTTTTCTGAAAATTTTGGTACTCCTGTACCATTTGAGTGGGTTAATCCAAAGTGCATAGCTAAATGTCTATGGAGATTCTCAGTCCAGGTCATGGTTGTCCCAAAGGTGCTTTTTTCAAGAAGCATCTGGACTTGCCTCTTGAAAAAAGCACCTTTTGGACAACAATGACCTGGATGACTGAGAATCTCCATAGACATTGTTGGGGAAAAGTGATCTTCATATATACTGCTTTATATAAGGAAGCAGATTACCCTGTTGCAGGGGTGTCAAACTCAATTTCATTGAGGGCCACATCAGGGTTGTGTTTGACTTTGGGGAACTGGGTAAGTATGGCCGGGGTGGACGTGGCTTGGATGGGCAATTACACTTTCTAAGTATTTCTAAATACTCCCAGGGGGAGGGCCTTCTCTGTGGGAGCACCCACCCTCTGGAACCAGCTCCCTCCAGACTTAAGAACCATTCATGACCTGGCCACCTTCCGCCATGCCCTCAAGACGTACTATTTTTATCAATAGTGATAAAGTTTTTGGGGTTTTTAAGATTTTACCAAATTTTAATTGTATTGTCTTAAATCAGGGCCACATCAAATATTTTCTTTTAAATGTATATATATTTTAATGTTTATATTGTGTTTTTACTTGGCTGTTCACCGCCCTGAGTCCCCTGGAGAAGGGCGGTATATAAATTTAATTATAAATAAATAAATAAATAAATAAAATTTCTAAAGGGTTGTCTTTTTCTGAGCATCTTCAGAGAACAAAGGCAAGGTTTTCCTATATAAGGGACTTGTGGGGAAGGGATCAGGGTGGCCACCTCCAATAGCTGATTTGGTACTTTGTCTCTATTGTACTCTAAGAAATAAACTTCATTCTGCTTCAAGCAACTACCTATGTTCTGCATTCTTTTTCTTATCCCAGTTTGGAACAAACTGAATTTCTTTCTAACAGATTGACTACATTGTTTTTAAAATAGATGTTTTAACTACTCTTAATTCCATTGCATCCCCACTTGGGGATTGCCAAGAAAAAATGAAAATATGTATATGCAAAGTCCAGTTGCACCACAAGGTTAGTTGTTCAACATACAGATGGGAGGTTGAACAACTAACCTTGTGGTGCGACCGGAACAATCTGGAACTGAATACACTCAAAACCGTAGAAATGTTGGTAGACTTTAGGAGAAACCCACCCATACTTCCACCTCTTACAATACTAGACAACACAGCATCAACAGTATAGACCTTCAAATTTCTAGGTTCTACCATATCGTAAAATCTAAAATGGACACCTAACATCAAAAATGTCATCAAAAAAGCACAACAAAGAATGTTCTTTCTGCGCCAACTCAGAAAGCTCAAACTGCCCAAGGAGCTGCTGATACAGTTCTACAGAGGAATTATTGAGTCTGTCATCTGCACCTCTATAACTGGTTTGGTTCTGCAAAACAACAAGACAGACACAGACTTCAGAAGATAATCAGAACTGCAGAAAAAACAATTGCTACCAACCTGCCTTCCATTGAGGTCCTGTATACTGCACGAGTCAAAAAGAGGGCTGTGAAAATATTTACAGACCCCTCACATCCTGGACACAAACTGTTTCAACTCCTACCCTCAAAACAATGCTATAGAGCACTGCACACCAGAACAAGACACAAGAACATTTTTTTCTCGAATGCCATCATTCTGCTAAACAAATAATTCCCTCAACACTGTCAAACTATTTACTAAGTCTGCACTACTATTAATCTTCTCATCGTTCCCATCACCCATCTCCTCCCACTAATGACTGTATGACTGTAACTTTGTTGCTTGTATCCTTACGATTTATATTGACTGGTTCCTAATATGATTTGATTGCTTATTTGTACCCAGACTATCATTAAGTGTTGTACCTTATGATTCTTGACGAACGTATCTTTTCTTTTATGTACACTGAGAGCATATGCACCAAGACAAATTCCTTGTGTGTCCAATCACACTTGGCCAATAAAAAAATTCTATTCTATTCTATTCTATTCTATTCTATTCTATTCTATTCTATTCTATTCTATTCTATTCTATTCTATTCTATTCTCATATTTCTACCCAAAACTTTCAGAGGAACCTTTTTGTAGAACTGTTTGCAGCATTGATCATACTAGAATTGATGAACATTACCTGTCCAAATAGAGTGAAACCTTTTGCCAAGTGCAAGCTTGTGCTATCCCATTTACAGAAGAATACAAAGAGTGGTTTCTAAGCAGCTGAACTTAAGCCAAACTGGAAGAGAAAGCTCTGCTTTACAAAGAAGACAATTGTTCTCTCCTCAAGTTGCTAAATTTAAGAAAAATTGGATACAGATGTTTTTAAACAATTATGTGCTGTTCCTATAGTCTGAATGTATAATTATACAGTAGCACACTAGGAAATAAATAACTGCTAAGATATTTTTTATAAATTTCTGTGTTGACTTTGTTATATTAATGTTATTGCTGAACTACTTTTGTCTATAAATCGTGAAATGATTGTGCCTTTCTTTCTTTTCTCCCTCTTTAGCTTTTGTCTGTGTACACACACACACACACGCACGCACATGCGCACACACACACACACACACACACACACACACACACACACACACACACACAAAGAGAGAGGGGGAGGAAGAGAGAGAGGGGGAGGGAGGGATGAAGGTTAGGTTCCTTTTTTAATTTATACATTCATATGTTTACCGCAGTCCATAAGTCTAAAGCTATCTAGATATATAGGGGCTACAACTTTGGCCATGCTGGCTGAAGGGGATTCCAGGTTATTTATTTAAGTATTTAGAAAAAAAATATATATGGCTGCCCAATGCACCCTGGATACTAATGGAAGAAGAACAAGTAAAGGAAACTATGATAGTGTGGGCTAAAAACTTTGGCTACTTGATAGAATTAGACAAATGGCAAAAGCCGTGGGAGAGGAATTAAACATTAACAATGTCAACAGCATACAAAGAAAACCTATATAAAATGTTTTACAGATGGCGCTTTCCACCAGCAAGACTAGCCAAGATGTTTAAGGACAGGTCAGCTAAGTGCTAGAAATGTAACCAGACACCAGACTCATATTACCACATGTGGTGGACGTGCCCTAAGGCAAAAAAAAAAAAAAAAACTGGAAAAAAAATACACATTTGGATGGAAAAAATGACAAAACACACATAGACTGAAAACCGGAAATATTTCTGTTGGGTATTATACCAGAAAAATATACTAAAGGAAACATGTATTTAATATTATATGTATTATCGGCGGCTAGATTTACATTTGCACAACACTGGAAGAGTATAGAGATTCCTACAGAAGAGAATATAATTTTTTTTAAAAGTATTAGAATGTGCAGAAATAAATAGACTAACACTTAAAATTAAAGACAAGGAAGACATATAATATTTCTTAATTTAGGATCCATTTTACCAATGGTTAACGTTAGATTTTTTTAAATGCAAGAGAATGACTAATTTTGTAAAAATGGTTTATCAAATGTATAATTAAGCATTATATGTTTATTATTAAGGTTATGATGAGACATTACTGCAATGATATGATTATGACTAATGTCATGAATTCTATTGTTATTATGATGATGATTATTACTCAAACTATCTGTATCCAGACAACACACTGTTTATATAGAATTTTTTGCTCTTTCTATATTTAAGAAAAATAAAAACATTTACAAAAAAATTGCAGTGGATACTTACCGACGTGGAACTAAAATACAAAACCCAATAAATCTCAACCCCTTTGGAAACAAAAATCAACTAAATCACTTAATGGACCCCATACGAATAGAATAGAATAGAATAGAATAGAATAGAATAGAATAGAATAGAATAGAATAGAATAGAATAGAATAGAATAGAATAGAATAGAATAGAATAGAATAGAATAACAGATTTGGAAGGGACCTTGGAAGTCTTTTAGTCCAACTCCCTGCTTAGGCAGGAAACCCTACACCACTTCAGACAAATCGTTATCCAACATCTTCTTAAAAACTTCTAGTGTTGGAGCATTCACAACTTCTGGAGGCAAGCTGTTCCACTGATTAATTGTTCTAACTGTCAGGAAATTTCTCCTTAGTTCTAAGTTGCTTCTCTCCTTAATTAGTTTCTACCCATTGCTTCTTGTTCTACCCTCAGGTGCTTTGGAGAATAGTTTGACTCCCTCTTCTTTGTGGCAACCCCTGAGATATTGGAACACTGCTATCATGCCTCCTGTAGTCCTTCTTTTCATTAAACTAGACATACCCAGTTCTTGCAATCATTCTTCATATGTTTTAGCCTTCAGTCCCCTAATCATCTTTGTTGCTCTTCTCTGCACTCTTTCTAGAGTCTCAACATCCTTTTTACATCGTGGCGACCAAAACTGAATGCAGTATTCCAAGTGTGGCCTTACCAAGGCATTATAAAGTGGTATTAACACTTCATGTGATCTTGATTCTATCCCTCTGTTATTGCAGCCTAGAACTCTGTTGGCATTTTTGGCAGCTGCTGCACACTGCTGGCTCATATTTAAATTAGCTCTCTTAAAGTCCAAGACTCTAGTTTTACTTTGTTCTACTGCTTGTGTTTGCATAATGTTGAATTCCAATATTGCATGATCACTTGCCTCCAAGGTTTCTGTAACTTCCTGGAATTACCTGGGATCCCTATGCCCAATGGTAAAATCCTGCCTGCAGAACTTTTTGAAAGAGTATCATGGTGGTGGTTGAGAGCAATATTATATCTGCAGGGATAATGTTCCATCATATGTTCCACCAGGGAACCACGATTTAGAAGTTCCTTCATCTTGATTCCACTAGATGAATCTCCTTAACAAAGGGGACCCATAACATACCCTGCCTCCCCACTCTGATGGGTCAGGTAGATGTAACTGGGAAAACACAGTTCTTTGGATAATCTGGCCTTAGGCCATGTAAGACTTTAGAGAAGACAAATAATAACTTAAATTCAACCCAGAAGCAAAGCGGCAACCAATGCAGACTACACAAGAGAGGTAACATGCAAATCTAGACTTGCACAAAACCATGTGGGTCACCATATTTTGAACCAATTAAAGTTTTCTGACACTTTTAAATGTTAGCTGCATGTGGAGAGCATTACCTAATCAATAGGGTGTGGGGTATGGTGAAGACAGCTTGTTGATCTAGAAAAGGGCATAACTTGTGCATATTCTACAGTTGCACTAAGACCCCCTAGCCATGATTTATACCTGCTCATTGAGCAGTTGTTGTCCAGGAGAATCCCCAGATTATACCCTGGGTCTCTATGTGGCAGTACAATCCCATTCAAGAAAAAGATGGCAATTTTCCATGGACTAACCCCTCCCCCCCTAAATCTAGAGCTTTTTCATCTTGCTGGGGTTCAGCTTCAGCCCATTGATCCTCATCAAGTTCTTAACAGTCTCAGGCACTGTGGGAGGGAGTTCACAGCATCACATAACTCACCATAGACTAAGACATACAACTGGGTACCATCAGCATGTTGATGATATCTCAGCCCATGGTTACAGATGATCTCACCCACTGGCTTCATGTAGATGTTAAACTAGAAGCAGAGAAACTACCAACTCCTGTGGGATCACACAAAGATGTGAGGAAGGAATGGACCTCTTGAATCCTGTCAATACCAACTGAGGGGGTAGCAGAAGAAGGAAATGAATAAGGACAACACAGCACCTCCCCCACTCTCAACCCCCAAAACCATTCTAGATACCATAGTCAATTGCATTGAAGGCCCCCAGGAGGTCAAGTAGAGCAGGGATGGATGCACTACCCCTATCCCACTCCTACCAGAGATCAGCGAAAAGCACAACCAATGCTGTTTCCATCCTATATCCAGGCCTAAACATCTACAGATAATCTTTAAATCCAGGAACCTTGGAGGTTCACAGCAACCACCTTCTCAACCACTTTCACCAGAAAGTGAAAGTTGGAAAAAGGGCAAAATATATAATAAGGTGGAAACTAGCAATGGCCTCTTAAGAAGAGGGTGGGGGTTGGGGTGCAATGCAACTGGCATAGGTATAAACTGCTATTGTGTCTCTCTCTTTCCTTTCCTGCAAACAATAGAAGATGTAGGCTAATATGGAAGAATTGCTTAATTTATTAAATGAGTCTTATTAGAATTGGATTGGATAGACTCTTTTATTTTTGGATTATTGGATTATTCCATAAAGGTAATGTTTAATTTACTGACAGACATTTGCAATAAAATAATATCACAATGTCTATATAACATGACTATATTCATAATTAGCATGGCAAGATGAATGGCAGCATAATCATAAATTACTAGTCAGGATATTAACAGGATGGATACCTTTGTCACAAATAGTCTTTCCCCATAAATTCAGTACAGCATATGGGGGCAGGGGGGGGAGAAAATATAGGAAGGAAGGAAGGAAGGAAGGAAGGAAGGAAGGAAGGAAGGAAAGAAGGAAGGAAAGGAGGGTGGGAGGAGGAGGAAGAGGAGGGAGAGGAGGAGGAAGTGGAAGAGGAGGGGAGAGAGGGAGGGAGGGAAGGAGGAAGGGAGGGAGGGAGGGAAGAAGGGAGGGAGGGAGGGAGGAAGGAAGGAAAGGAGGGTGGGAGGAGGAGGAAGAGGTGGGAGAGGAGGAGAACGAGGTAGTCGAAGAGGAGGGGGAGAGGAAGGGAAGGAGGGAGGGAGGAAGGAAGGAAAGGAGGGTGGGAGGAGGAGGAGGAGGGAGAGGAGGAGGAGGAAGTGGAAGAAGAGGGGGAGGGAGGGAAGAAGGAAGGAAGGAAGGAAGGAAAGGAGGGTGGGAGGAGGAGGAAGAGGAGGGAGAGGAGGAGGAGGAGGAAGTGGAAGAGGAGGGGGGAGAGGGAGGGAAGGAGGGAAGGAGAAAGGGATGGAAGGAGGGAAGGAGGGAGGGAAGGAGGGAGGGAGGGAGGGAGGAAGGAAGGAAGGAAGGAAGGAATTGGGAAAACCATTAAGCATAGTTGCAAGTGGCTAAAGTGTATATGTGATTGAAGTGTCATGTATCTGCACTGCCTGCAATTATGGCCATCCACCATGAAAGAAAGGAAGTACATTCTGAGACACATTTTCCCACGTATTTTTAATTCCCATGGATTTGAACTTCTGGAGCTTAGGGAAAAAAATCTGTCATGAATATACTTCTAAATGTCTTTATTCAGATGATGAAGCACCAGCTGCAAATATGTAGACTGTATAAAAATATTGCGTAGGAGATTATCTAACAAACATTTACCAGAAGCAAATTGCTTTTCAAGGGAACAAATTAAGTGTACTGCAGGGATGTCATCGATTTATATGGCAGGTTCAGAGTATTGGGGAGCTGCCACCCATTAAACATTGAAGGAAATTACATTCTTAGAGAAACATTAGACATTAACCTTCAAACGCTAAAATAAATGTTGCAAAAAACATTGTTAGTCTCTTCATTTTATTTTATTATTTTTTAATTTGTAGACAACAATATAAAGGTGCTTAATGGCTTTGTTCATGAAAAGGTTAGCAGAGTAATAAATATCAGGGCTTGAGTCAATGGTTAATTAATATCACATAAATAGAGGCTGATACCTAAGCAACCTTCTTTAATTCCATTCTTGTGAGAAAATGAGACAAATGCCTTTGAATGCAGGCTGCCATTTGACTAAATTCAAGGATCATTAATGCTCATGTCTAGGAAAAGAAGAGTCATTACATACATAGGTTAGCAAATGATAGCTTCAGTGTCTATTGGAATTATGGATGCCATTACTTTATTACTTAACCCTTGTCATATTGTCTTTAGTAAGGTTATATTTTGAATACTCTAAATCAAGTGATAACATAATTCTATTTATTAGAATTCCAACCTTTTCTAGTTAGGCTTAAGTCAAGTAAAAATGCTAAAGCAGATCTGTTCACCCACACATGCAGATTTTCCTATTTCCGTGTGTACAGATATGCTGCGACGATTCTCTGCTTGAAGTTTCGTGGATCATATTCGATTTATGCACTATGTTTCAGTGAATGAGCTAAGACTTACAACAAATGCCAAAAATGCAGGGGGGGGGAATCTTTCAATATTGAAAGAACAAGAGGAAAATCAAGGAAATAGTTGGTCCACTAGTGGGGGAAGATGTCAAGAAGGTGACAGGCAGCAAGGAAAAAGCAGAATTGCTAATTCCTTTTCTGCATCTGTCTTTACACAAAAGGAAAATATTGTCAAAAGCAGCTCCATGGGAGACAGAAGGGCAATGCATGACAAAACAGGGAGGAATTGGTTGGAGAACATCTAGCTTCTCTGAATGAGTTCAAGTTTCCTGGATCATATGGTTTACTGAAGGAGCTGGCAGATGTGATTATTTTTTTTATTGTATGCCATACATGAGATGGACTGCTAAATAAACAAGTATAGTGCTTTGGGGAAAGAATAGTGTTTTGTAACACTGCAAAGAAGCAATAATCCAATTCTACTTTCTGAAATCATCCACCTAGGTGGGAGTTGAACTACTGGAGTACAGTGCTCCACAAATATTGTCCATGAGAATAACCAGGGTTGCTTCTTTGGGTTCATAGCATTGACAGTTACAAATTTTGGCTCCAGCTACACAATTGTCAGTCATGTCTTCTTTCTGTGAGTACCAGAGACATCAGTTGCTGTGCTTTATAGAATAGAATAGAATAGAATACCTTATCCCACCAGACTTGAAATATTGGGATTAGACAATTTAGAACTACGTCACCTTCGATCTGATCTAAATATAGTTCATAAAATCATATACCAAAATGTCCTTCCTGTCAATGATTACTTCAGCTTCAACCGCAACAATACCCGAGCACGCAATAGATACAAACTTAATGTAAACCGCTCCAAACTCGACTGCAGAAAATACGACTTCAGCAACAGAGTGATCAATGCCTGGAATGCACTACCTGACTCTGTGGTTTCTTCCCCAAACCCCAAAAACTTTAACTTTAGACTGTCTACAGTCGACCTCACCCCATTCCTAAGAGGTCTGTAAGGGGAGTGCATAAATGCACCACTGTGCTTACCATCCCTGTCTTACTGTCCTATTGTCCTCATTTATCTGAACTTCTTTGCTTATGTTATGTTCATACAAATACCTACTATCTATCTTTATGAAAAACAGCAATGAAAAATAGCAAATAGAAGCTGGATAATGAAGCTATCACCTTAGCCTACCGGAAAGTGACCTTGACTTTCTAATGTCTTCTTAGTTAAAGCTCAGGTTCATGATAGGCAGCTCTACCTTCTATTGCTTGCTTGAGATAAAATCATTAATGAAGAAAATTGCTGAACAAGTGGTATAGGAGTGTTTTTTGTCTTTTTGGGTCAAGGATAGACAATCCACAGCACCCAGAGTCCACCAAGTTTATAATAAGGACATTTGGCATAAAATAGTGGCAGAATTTCTCACTGTAGAAATAAAATGTATAAATTAAGCCTTTTGTGGGGGGTTTTTGTGATACAAAAGAAACAAAATCCAAGTAGCAAAATGGGAAAAGTAAGTTGGAAAATCCTGTCTTCTTCCTCCTGGGAGGTATGCTTGTCGCCTTGAGTTATTTCTAAAAATAGTAAAAGTGAGGTAAAAAATAAATAAAACAAACATAAATAAATCTCAGAAATAGAACTGACAACTTTCATGTGTGTGTGTGTGTGTGTGTGTGTGTGTGTGTGTGTGTGTGTGTGTGTAGGGGTAGATCTTTCCACAGTCAACTCTACCATCAGTTATTTTTGCATGATTCAGATCCCTTTTGATTTTGCTTTGTTGTCCAGCAGCTGGTTCTACTTGTGGATTTAATGTCTGGAAAAGTATTATTTTCCCAGCTTTGAGCCCAGTTACATATGCCAACGTAAGAGGGAAAATTATATTCATAGCACACAAGAAATAAATCAATGCTATTAAAGGTGTTTAGAATTGTTATACTGCACTGGCAGCACTGAATAGGGGTAAATCAGTCTGATTTCAGCCTGAGTCCCAGTGAAAGGAAAGTTTGGGTGGAGTTTGCCCTGAGTAAGTCTAATAGTTTAGTAGTTCGTTTTGCGTTGGATTGTAGAATGCCACCCTTTCCCTTATGGATGGGGTTTATAATCTTCCTGGATATGTTCTTGCATAGAAGGAGCTTCAATGAGCAATAAAGCTACTGTTCTGGTTGCATCCCTAATGTCAAGAATACTGCTGATCCTGACAGTTTAGGATAGTTGTCAGAAAGAAAGAAAGAAAGAAAGAAAGAAAGAAAGAAAGAAAGAAAGAAAGAAAGAAAGAAAGAAAGAAAGAAAGAAAGAAAGAGGGAGGGAGGGAGGGAGGGAGGGAGGGGAGGGAGGGAGGGAGGGAGGGAGGAAGGAAGGAAGGAAGGAAGGAAGGAAGGAAGGAAGGAAGGAAGGAAGGAAGGAAGGAAGGAAGGAAGGCTGAATATCTACTCCAATATAGGCTTCATAGTATAATGGATCAACCGAGTTGGTTGTCCAAATCATATAAAAACTGATGTCCAAAGACGTACTCATATATCTGGTTTTCTTCAACAAGAAGACAATAGCTGATGCCTTATGCATTCTTATGGTGATGTAATAGCTCCCAATGACTTCCTAATATCAAAATAAAATTGCTGGGAATAAGACATTATTGAATAGGATTAATGTGCATTGATTTGTCTCAGATATGTTTATCTTTTCAATCCTTAAATCACCCCTCTACTACGTCTTTCAAATATCAAAAAATGTCAGGTAGTGTGCTATTTTTCAAATTAAAATGTTCAATTCAGACTGGTTAAAGATAAGATTTAGATGGTAGGAGGAAACATACATGAACTTAGGAGGGGATATATATTAGGAGAAAATATATATTAGCAATCATATATTAGCAAACATATCTCAGTTCTGCTGCCTTGATTGAGACTACCAGAGCTACCTCTCTGATTGCTATTTTGTGCCTGGTACCAGTGCCACTGTTATAAGGTTACAATGAGAGTAGCCAGTAGTTTATATTGAAGTGTTAGTCACAGAAAATACTAGAAATAATCTGGAATCTGGAATTTGAGGGGTGGAGGATGTGGGTCTGAAGTACAAGGTGTTTCAGAAGTAAATGGTAGGTAATATATCTAACATATTAAAGCAATATGATTTGATGATAAGCCTGCCAGAAAAGATTTTTTATGTCTATAACAAAGAACATATAAATAGGTTTAAAGAAGATATTACAACTTCTTGAGGTCATATCTTTTTTAAAGATGTCTGCTTGCTTGGGCTGAATCAAAAGTCCACCTCCATTTTCCTTCCCTAGTCTGGCATGAATAAATGGATGTTCAAATACCTTCTTTCTAATTCCATAACAGGAAGGAAGGGAGGGAGGGAGGGAGGGAGGGAGGGAGGGAGGAAGGAAGGAAGGAAGGAAGGAAGGAAGGAAGGAAGGAAGGAAGGAAGGAAGGAAGGAAGGAAGGAAGGAAGGAAGGAAAATCTCTCAGTATTTGGCTGCTGGCAGCCATTATCTTCTTCCAGAAGCTACTGATGTACAGCACAATGTGCCAAGTCAAAGATTAGTTTCACACATGACAGTAAGTATGATTATGTATGTAATAATGTATATTAAAGAAGTTACAGTACCTAGGTTCAATCAGGCTAAACATTAAAACAGATTTTACAAACCCTAATTGCAATGCACACTAAATGAGGAGGGGACCCTACATTTTGCTTAGAATTCAGCTTCCAAAGATTTTTCTTTTGCCTCCCCCTCCCCCCTTTCCTTCAAAGAAGAAATGAGCAGCTTTTAACTTGACCAGGAAGAAATCATGGGCAATAACCTAGTATCATATTAATTGGGCAGTAATCCCAAAATTGTTTTATCCACCTCAATGCTGTATGTATGTAATAGCAATAGCACTTTACTTATATACTGCTTCATAGTGCTTTACAGCCCTCTCTAAGCGGTTTACAGAGTTCAGCATATTGCCCCCAACAATCTGGGTCCTCATTTTACCGACCTCGGAAGGATGGAAGGCTGAGTCAACCTTGTATGTATGTATGTATGTATGTATGTATGTATGTATGTATGTATGTATCTATCTATCTATCTATCTATCTATCTATCTATCTATCTATCTATCATCTATCATCTATCTATCTATCTATCTATCTATCTATCTATCTATCTATCTATCTATCTATCTATCTATCATCTATCATCTATCATCTATCATCTATCATCTATCATCTATCTATCTATCTATCTATCTATCTATCTATCATCTATCTATCTATCTATCTATCTATCTATCTATCTATCTATCTATCTATCTATCTATCTATCTATCTATCTATCTATCTATCTATCTATCTATCTATCTATCATTTATCATCTATCATCTATCATCTATCATCTATCATCTATCATCTATCTATCTATCTATCTATCTATCTATCTATCTATCTATCTATCTATCTATCTATCTATCTATCTATCTATCTATCTATCTATCTATCATCTATTCATTTATCTATCATCTATTTCTCTATCTATCATCTATTTATCTATCTATCTATCTATCTATCTATCTATCTATCTATCTATCTATCTATCTATCTACTGTCTGTCTGTCTGTCTGTCTGTCTGTCTGTCTGTCTGTCTGTCTGTCTGTCTGTCATCTATCTACCACAAATCACCTCCAATTATAGTGCCTTTTCTTGTCATTTAAACTAACGTTCAGCACAACCCATTTCCAGTATCTCTTACAGAATCCAGCAAAGGGAGAATCTAAAGTAGATAGATATACTATTTCATCCCTGCCAATCTTCCTTACGTGAATTTCATTAGAAATTACTGAATTTCAGAACTTATTAAGCATCAGAGCTGAATATTTTCATATTCACATTGTCCTCTTATAAAAATATCTCCCTGTCCTGTCACAAAATGAATTAAATTAGAACTGGTGAAGGGGAATCTTCAAATCCTCCTGACTTCTCAAGTAGTAAATCCTTTATAAGCCTACCTGTGAAATAAGGCATGTACAGAATTCTATTGTGAAGAGTTTTAAAAGAACATTGCAGTAAGGGAATTGACTTCCTCTGAAGGCTATCTGCTGGAAGACCAATGGAGTTCCTTTTGCTTATGGCTGGCCACTGTGACAACAGACTCCTGGCTAAATGGGCCAAGGATCTGATCCAGCAGGACACTACTTATTTTCTTATGATATTTATATGATGGACGTAATTTTCTTTACTGTGTAAAACACTTACGAAATATCCCTCTGTTTAAAAAATAAGCAAATACATTGATATCAATTTTAGAAAGTTATTTAAAATAAAAAACAACCTTCTGAAATTGAACAATCTCCCCATTTTCTAAATCTATATACCAGTGATGGCTAACCTTTTTCAAAAGGAGTGCCCAAAGCGTGCGCATGCAAATGCGTGCGCGCACCCACACCCCCAAAATGCAATGCACATGCGACCCCCACGCATGCGTCCCACCCCATGCATGCACATGCAACCTCCGCATGCGCCCCACACATGCACTTCAGAGACCCGATGACCAGCTGGCTGGCGGGAGGCTCGAGCACATGCGCGTCAGAGCTGAACTGAGGCAATGGATCGAGTGCCCATAGAGAGGGCGCTGCATGCCACCTATGGCACACGTGCCATAGGTTCGCCATTATGGCTATATACTGTATTTCAAAGCAGCCTAATTCAATCAGTAGAGAAGTAAAATATAATGAT
The DNA here is from genome assembly GCA_023053685.1 of Diadophis punctatus similis. NCBI lineage: Eukaryota > Metazoa > Chordata > Lepidosauria > Squamata > Dipsadidae > Diadophis > Diadophis punctatus. The sequence goes on along the minus strand of JALIGW010000002.1, from coordinate 46,903,168 downwards.
TATATAAAACCATATATATATATATATATATATATATATATATATATATATATATATATATATATATATATATATATATATATATATATATATATATATATATATATATATATGTTTATATAAATAATTTATATATTTATAAAAATAAATAAACTCAGAGGGTCAAATGATCAATTCTCAAAATGCCTTTCAGCCTGCTGGCTCACATTCTAGAAAAACCAATGTGGTTTCAGTCATTCTACCCAGTGTTTTGCCTAAACAACAGAAAGTTAAACAGTAAAAACTCAACATTTGGCTGCTAAAATATGCAATGAAATCTGTCTACAGCAACTGCTCAGGAGATTAACCAAAATAGCATTTGAAGATATATCGCCTCCTATTGTGGTTGGAACTGAAATGCAGCCAGTAATCTTGGGGATATATAAAAGGGGAGATTGTTAAGGTTGGAATAGTATAGGTTTCATTAGTTTTAAAATAATCCATTTAAAAGTTTTGTCTACAATTTCCTTCTATCTTCAAAGCAGCATATCTCATTTATGTTTATTAATTCATTCAAAAGTCACATGGGGACTGTGGCCTAAAGCCACTCATTATCTCCCATTATTAAGTTCACACAACAAGATTATCAAATTTACAGACAACATTTATTGTGTATACAATAAACACATCTTAAAAACTGCAAGCTACAAAAATGAAGGAAAGATGTAAGGCTGAAGATATCAGTACATATTTTCAGATCCAAGTAAAGTTGGTTGATGGATGTAGGGGAGCAGCACTGGGAAATCTGGAGAAGTATATCCAAATAATAGTCAGATTATTAATCAGGAGAAGTGATAAGTAGAAGTCAAGCTCTCTGCCGGCTTTTCTTGAATTTCTGTTATGTCTTAAATACCGAGTGAGTAAAAGTCATGTGGGATTCCCTATAGAAAAGCTACAGGATTACCATATTTTTTGGAGTATAAGATGCACCGGAGTATAAGACGCACCTTAGTTTTGGGGGAGGAAAATAGGAAAAAACATCTACATACCAGGTATTCATCTGGCTAGAGTCCTTAGTCTGTTCAGGTTCAGCACATTATTTTATCCCCTGGTTAGGGCTGAAAAAATATTCTTCAAAGGGAGTAGGAATGAAAACAAGCCTGCAAAGACTTAGGGCTGGTAAAAAAACTACTTCGAGAGAGTAGGAATAAAAAAATGCTGGAAGCCTGTAAGATCGTTAGCACCTCATTAGGGCTGAACAAACCTTTTTCAGAGGGAGTAGGAATGAAAACAAGCCTGCAAAGACTTAGGACTGGAAAAAAACTTCTTCGGACGGAGTAGGAAGCTGGGAAGATTGTTAGCATCTTGTTAGGGCTGGGAAAAAAAGCTTCGAAAAAGCTACATTCGGAGTATAAGACGCACCCAAATTTTCAGCCTCTTTTAGGAAGGAAAAAGGTGCGTCTTATACTCCGAAAAATACGGTATGTCACTCAAGAACTATTCCCACGTATACATAGATGTAGGGAAGCAATTATTGGATGTAGGGAACTGTTGTGATTAATGATCCAGCCTGGCCAAAGTGAATTCTTTGAAGATAATGTAGCATAGAACACGCCAAGGAAGGGTTTTTTTGCCCATATTATAACAGAATCCTAAATGAATAATGAAAATAATCACAGTAACAGTCTGTTCAGAACAGGTCAGGCTATAGAGGAAAATGTGCATTTTACGAGTACTAAATGCAGTTTAATCAATAAGTAAAAAATTGTCACATGTCAGATACACTGGTATCTTGCACTGGCTCAATATGTTTCAAGGGCAGCAGGCTATATATTTGAAACAAATTTCCTATCAGAATATTAAAGATCTGAGTTTTGAAAATCTTATTACAATGAATATGGAACCGGGGCCCAAGTAAATGACCGGTCTATGACAAATTAACTCCCTCAGAACGGGTTCGCAATTTGGGTGTCCTCCTAGACCCACGGCTAAAATTGGAGCAACATCTTTCAACTGTGGCTAGGGGGACCTTTGCACAGGTTCGCCTGGTGCACCCATTGCGACCCTACTTGGAGAGGGAGGCTCTACTCACAGTCACTCACTCCCTTATCACCTCCCGGCTGGATTACTGCAACGCACTCTACATGGGGTTACCCTTGAAGAGTATCCGGAGACTACAATTGGTGCAAAATGCAGCTGCGCGAGCTGTGGTGGGTGTGCACCCATGTAACACCCATTCTCCGCCAGCTGCATTGGCTGCCCATTAGTCTCTGGATATAATTTAAGGTGTTGATTTTGACCTTTAAAGCCCTACATGGCTCAGGGCCAGGTTACCTTCGGGACCGCATACCTCCCTACGACCGGTTAGGTCCCACAGAGTTGGTCTCCTCCAGGTCCCATCGACCAAGCAATGCCGGTTGCCGGGGCCGAGGGGGAGAGCCTTCTCTGTGGGAGCCCCCTCCCTTTGGAACCAACTCCCTCCAGAGATTAGGACTATCCCCACCCTGCTGGCCTTCCGTAAAGCAATTAAAACTTGGCTCTTCCAGCAGGCGGGGTGAAAGTGGGACCGATCAGATTATATTTGGGTCTCCCCCCTTGGTTATGAATGTCAGATGTTTTTTAATTTTTTTAATTTTTAATTATATGTTTTTTATATGTAACAATGATTTTATATGTTGTCAGCCGCCCAGAGTCCCTCGGGAGTTGGGCTGCATACAAATCTATTAAATTAAATTAAATTAAACAATACCTCAACCTATCATCTCTCTCTCTCTCTCTCTCTCTCTCTCTCTCTCTCTCTCTCTCTCTCTCTCTCTCTCTCTCTCTCTCTCTCTCTCTCTCTCTCTCTCTTTCTCTCTCTCTCTCTCTCTCCACACACACACATACACACATTTAATATAACACACATACATATTTGATTTTATATATATAAAGTATAATGAACGAACCTATCACCCCATGCAATTGCATTTCCTTCTTTTGTCTATTTATAGAAGGACAGCCAAAGCCCTGCAAAACCAGAAAGTTCATTCAAATCTTTGAATTGTTTTAGAACTCCATTTGACAGTTTGGATTTGTTTGAAGACTTGAGTCAAAGATTTCAATCAGGAAGCAATTACCCCTTTGAATTAAATCAACATTTTTGTAGCTTTGCACACTCATAGAAAATATATTAAAAGCAAAGGAGTAATTGAGTCTCATGTCTTCTATCATATTCATCCAATGGTATTAGGTACATATTCTCTTTAAATATATTAAAGAAAAGTAGAGTTTAGGAAGAATCAGATAATATGAGATATAGAAATCTTCATGCAAGTTGATCTAATTTGCATATCTTGTACTAAACATAAACTGTGTGATTAGTATCATTGGATTTCATAATTCTATAACATTTTAAAACTTCATAATTAGCTCTTCATTATTTATAATTTGAGTTAAATATATTTGGAAGTACAGTATATATTTAAATCGGTATCTTTACATACCTCCTTTGCTTAAATCACACATTAAAGTGAAAATGGGGAAAATGTCAAGCACTTTAAAAAAAAGAAGTCCCAGGAAACATCATAACCAATCTGTGGAGTGGCAGGATTTTCAATTTTAGCCACTGTATCCCTGACAACTAAGAAGTGATTTTAACTAAATTATTTTGTGTAAGACTATAGGGGAAAAATATTTTTCTGCTCTGAGTAACAAGCAGAACAAACAAATCAATGTAGTAACATTAATAATTTTGATTATTTTTCTCTTTTATTGAACTATACATTAGCATGAAAGCATATGTGATTTGATTAACCTTATAAATATAGAAATACATTGATTACTTAAATGAAACTGTTTGATATTTCTCCCCCCCCCCCCATGTTGGGCCAATGCTTCTTGTACAATATAGATTTTCTACTACTGACATCCCAATGAATCCAGATATGTACTGGTTATTCATGTGCCGTCTATGAGACTACATTGGTGGAAATTTACAGATATGAGCATAATTATCAGCTGTTCTCATTACATTGTGAGAAAGCAGAAATGAACTAAAAGCATAAGCGACATTTAAAGTCCCAAACCTTGAGAAATTCTACAAGGTCAGAATAAATTCTTATTCTAAACTAGATTTTTAAACTTTTTTAATCTTCTATTCCCCATCTTTACACATTTAATCTGAAAAGTTATTTCTCTTGGAAATTTTATTACTCCCCTTTGGGGTCATGTGAATCTACCTCCAGTCACAGATATCATCTAAACCTTAAAAGTCCTACCTCTTTGGCTTTTAAACTTAAACCTGGAAAATTGCTAAATGATGAACCCACCTTATAACTCCCCTGGAAATGTTCACTGCAGAGAATCCTTTAAAAATAATGGTTTTTATTATTCATTGCTTACCCAGGATATTTTTCCTCTCTTAGGAATATAGTAAGGAATTGCTGGAAATAAAATGTAGTATTAGCAAAACTGCACTCTCTAATACTTACATAAGATTGCCATTAAATTCCATAATTGCCACATATTCATTTAACATTGGCATTTGACATTCAATCCCTTAAGAAAACATAACAGAAAAAACAGATGCTTTAGAATTATATTTCTTGTAAATTTCATGCGTAGATATATCATAGATGTTCTTTTACCTTATAAGAAATAGATGGTGCTGATCATACACTGGGTAATATTTTTGGATAATATAGAAAATGTGTACAGAGTATAATGCTTTCTGCTTATAATATTTTTATTTTGCTTTGCTTTTTGTTGGAGAAAGCAGTGGATTTTCAGCTATAAAGGGTCTTAAAGGAAACAGATTTTCTAGATTCCCTTTAGTTGAGATAAAAAATACCATTGGTTCACAGGTATATGACCTTTGTTAGGATCTGGGTGAAAGAAATATACTATGTACAGTGCTACTAGACCTGTAATCAACATTTGATAACATTGACCATGGTATCCTTCTAGGCAATTTATAAGGAAATACCGTTCTACAGTGGCCTTTTCTTTCTTTTTCTTAAGGGTTTCAGTTGTATGTGAGTGAGAGACAATAAGTTGAAGGTTTCCTATGGTATAACTGGGGCTTCAGTTCTTTTTCCCATGCTGCTGAACATCTGCATGAAATATCTAAGAAAGGTCAAGTATTGGTTTGACTGAGGTTCCTTCAGTATACTGAGGTTCCTTCAGTATATCTCACTTAGTTATAGATTACGCCCCAAAGTGAGCTAGAGATAGTATACAACTCATGACCTGGGATTGTAAACTGAATATATCAAAATAAGCCCAGCTAAAAATCCTTTTGAACTACCATCTCTTTGAGATAGTTCAGACAGGCCCAGAAAACTTTGAGCACTAATAGTACCTTTATTGTAAAGTTACAGTAACAAAATCTTGAAAGTCTGAAAGCACTTCCTCCTTTCTGCTACCCCTTTGAGACCATTTCTGGATACCCTGTTCTCCTTTGGATTCATATTTCATTTATCAGACTGTTGTCTAAGCTGCAGCTCTTCCTATTGTTCCCAAAGTAATTTTCACAGCCCATTACAAGGACATTCTGTTGGAGATAAATCTAGCTTGATCCCAGGTCTAGTTTTAGCTGTGGATGGAGCCTCATTCTCTTAGAGCAGGGGTGGGCAAACTATGGTTCTTTGAGGACCTGTGGACTTCAACTCCCAGAATTCCTGAGCCAGCCATGCATGAATTATGGGAGTTGAAGTTCGCAGGTCCTCAAAGAGCCATAGTTTGCCCACCCTAACTTAGAGTAACTAATCTACGATTTACAGATCTTCCTTGACTCAGAGGTTCTTTTGTGAAAGTTGTGATCTATTTTGAAACTACCCCTGATAAAAGTGACTGATGCCTTCATCATCTCACAATTAAATTCTTGTAGTACACTCTACATGGTTCTGCCAGTTTCAGATGACCTAAAATGCATGGCAGATTCAGAAATGTAACATCAATTCTGCAATCCGTGATTTTGCTATTAATTTCAATAGATAGTTTGGCTCCTAGGTATCTTCAGAACTATATCTCCTAAAATATCTGGCCCAGACACTGAGTTTTTGAAAAATGCATTTGCTGTAGGTTCCTATTCCAAAGAGTAACTTAATCTCACCCAAAAAGAGAGTCAAATATACATTGGTTTATATAGTTTAGCACATACTTTGAAGTTACAAGATTTAGTATCTTACATCTCCAATTTAAATAAGTCATGGGAAACAGTTATATATCAAAACATAGATACTAAATGGTCAAATTATAAGAGGCCAGTGTCAACCCTGAAGCTGGCCTGACTGAGGCCATTTTGAGACTTCAGTGCTGACACACTGGAGAGGAGGGATAGGGAGGGGGGAATAGAGATAGTTGGGGTGTTGTTGTCAAAACAACATACTTTCTCTTGGGAACCAAGGACATTCCTGCAGGTGCTCGGAAGGAGGGGACTGGAGTCAACTAGCAACTGGACAGTATCCTGATTGGACCATGTGACTGATTGTTTTGAGAAAGTGAAAAACATTTACTTTTAATTAGGTGAAAACTATGGGAAAAATCAGAGTCGGTTTTCACCAGCATATGCCAATATGACATATCCAATAAACTTATTCTTTGAGGAATCTACCTGCCTCGGAGTCTTGTTTACTATCGGTATGTTACTTGGAACCCTGACAGCCAGGATATTTGATCATTAATTATGAGCTCTATATTATGACAAAATATAAAATACTTTTTTGTGTATTTTCAGTCATTTATCAGGACTGCAAGTCTATGTCGATTTTCATTAGAAGCCAATCTTTAAGATGAAAAATAAATTTTAATATAAATCTTGGTCAAATATTTCCAATAACAAATTTATTCTAATGAGATTTATATCCATGTCTCTACAGTGACAAAAATAAGTTCTGATATACTTTTCCTGAAAAAGAAACTGAAAGCATTTAATTTAGCAGTACTGGTGAGAGCAATGGATTTATGACTATTGTAATTGATTAATTTCTATCAAATTTATGGGATTTTCGATCTTGCCTTCTCCAAGACTGTCTATCTAAGATACCGTCAAATACTTATGAGTGAGTATTCTTCGAGTTGTTAGCTTGATGCATACAAAACTGAGTCTCCCATTTGATTAAAATTCTTATATGAAATTTATCTTCCATTGCAATCATATTGTAAAGTTCTTAAGATCTTTTCCTACAACTTAAACTTAATCTAGTTGCTTTCATAATGTTTCCCACTTTTTGTATTTTACTATTCTAAGCATAAGTTGTATTCTTCATTACTCCATCAAACCTCTTTTTTGTCATTGTTTCATATGGGTTTTGTCAGCTTAAGTAATTTCATTTTCATATAAAGTTTGATGTTGAAGTCAGCATTTTAATTAACACAACTGACCTTTAAGATATTTCCCCAAATTTCAGAATGTTTGCTAATTATCTGAAAGGTCATCAGGATTTTTTAATAATAAATATGGCACATTAACTGCTTTCAGTATTTAAGTATTTCAAAACACTCTGCTAGTTGGCCTTGGGTTATACCACTAAAGTTAAATGAAAACTTACCCCAATGACTAATCTATAAATTACCAAAGCATATTAAAGAGAAAAACAACAATGAAAAACTAGTTAGAATTAAGTGAATTAAATATTTGACAGAATGTACAATTATGAATAACAATTGTAATTGTTTACAATTGTAAACAATTGTAATTTTTACTTCTCAATACTCAATGCTCCATTAATCTTGGACAGTGGGTATGCATGTATGCATGGATATGTGTATGCACACACATACAAACATTTAAATCTTGGTTTAGTGTTGCCTTTTTAATTAAAAAAACGAAGCTAACAAATGTACAAATGGTTCACACTTTTTCAATTGCTAATTTCCATGCCAGTTTTACTTATCAAATATTTCTATGCCCACTGCCAAAGAAAGAAGTTATCAATTTTATACAATTTATACCTCTTTTACGAAGAAACATTTTGACGTACCAAATGGACAGGAAGAGGAGAGAAATGGTCCTGATTAATTTGACTGATCTATAGTGCATATAGTTACCAAAAGCATGGACAAAATGTGATAGTATATCTTGTTTTATTTAATTGTTTAGAATCAGTTTTAATAAAAAGTAGGATGCAGAGTTCGGAATCAGAAATATGCAGTTGGTTATGGTGAAGAAACAGAGAATGCAGTCTTATCAATTCTCTTCTTAATTATAGCAAGATGAAGGATTCTCTAGGAATCTGAGGTGAAAGAGAACTTCAAGGGAATCAGATAATAAATGATTCACTTTGTTCCACTAGAAGCCTCAGCTTGATCCCAGCTCTTTTCTGTAAACAGCCCCTCCCTTTACAAAGGAAGAAACCTGGATTCATTCAAGTTTTTATTAGTTCGTACCAGCCGTGAAATCTAATTACCTTCCCTACTGGTTTGGAAGCGCTTTGAAGGCTTTGCGCATGCGCAGAGGGTTAAAAAAGAGAAAATGGCAATGTCCGGGTGGGTGGGCGGAGCCTCGTGCGGCCGCCGCTACCGGTTCTCTGAACCACCGGTGGCCGCCGCTACTGGTACGCCCAAACCGGGCCGAACCGGTAGCATTTCACCCCGGTTCATACACTGCTGATCTGGTCCTATTTTTAAGAGCTTAGGATGCACAAGTTCCTCATTTTATAATGTGGGGAAATAGGCTCATGAAATAACCATCTTTGGAAGATACATTTTCAAATCAGCACATTGGAATTGCAATAGTTTGACTTAAAAAGCAGTCCTAAACAGACATAGGCACAAACAAATGTGAGATATCATAATCTTAAAATTAATAGAACTGTTAACATTTTGTTGCTTTGCTGACTATTGACATATTTTTTCCAGCGATGCATCTGTTTTATGCTGTAGAATAGTGAAATATGTATCAGTCATAAAGAGACAACTCCAGCATTTCTACAATAAATAAAGTCATGCTAGTGTTACACTAGAACTGATGGATGGAAGATCTAATTGCAATTAATATGAGACCTCAGTAATACATTAAAAAGAAATTTAAATCTATTTTGACTTTAGGACCCTTAAAGCTGCTATCAATTTAAATTGAACATCTCATAACTATTATAAAGATTGTGTCACTGTAAGCAAATTTCAGAGTAGCAGTAACATCAGTTATTATTTCAAATCAACCTGAGAACTTCCTCCCGTATAGCTTGATCCTCCAAAAAAGTCTGTAGGGTAACTGTGGTTTTGAGACCATATTTGATATTTATTTATTTATTTATTTATTTATTATTTGGTTCTTCTATGCCGCCCTACTCCCGAGGGACTCAGGGCGGCGTACAACATTGTGCAAGAACACTGAACAATAAACAACGATTAAAACAATGTTAAAAGATTTAAAAAGTTAAAAGAAATATTCACCAACATACATACCGGGGGAGAGCTCAGATGGAACTAGTCTCAATCCCCTTCCTGCAGGAAGAGCCATGTCTTGACAGCTTTTTGGAAGACCAGCAGGGTGGGGATAGTTCGGATCTCTGGGCGAAGTAGGTTCCAGAGCACGGGGCCCCCCAGAGAAGGCCCTCCCCCTAGGGCCCACCAGCCGGCATTGTTTGGCTGACAGGACCTGGAGGAGACCCACTCTGTGGGCCCTAACCGATCGAAAGGAAGTGTGAGGCAGAATGCGGTCCCGAAGGTAACCTGGTCCTAAGCCATGTAGGGCTTTAAAGATGATGATCAACACCTAGAAAGAACTTAAGAAAAGAGATGGTGGCAACTCCATTAGCCATAATTGAAAATTATAGAGAGATTATAGAGACTAAAAGGTGTGATTAATGGTAATAATTATAATAATAATAATAGAAAATTCATACCCCATTGGATACATCATTTCAGAGATATTTCTTTACCTAAACAGAGAAACAGAAAATCAATGGGTGGGCAAAAAAGCAGTGGAAGCAGGAGTGACTTCCAATTTCCTACCAGCTTCCAATTTTCTACCAGAAACCCCATTGAGTTTCCTTGTAGTAAGTAGCAGGGAGTATTGGAAATCAATATTCCTTCCTTCCTTCCTCCTTCCTTCCTTCCTTCCTTCCTTCCTTCCTTCCTTCCTTCCTTCCTTCCTTCCTTCCTTCCTTCCTCCTTCCTTCCTTCCTTCCTTCCATTATCTTATTAGCAATTACGATAAATAAAATAAATATATTTCTTAATTGTGTAAGCCACCTAGAATCACTGAAAGTGAGTGGGTGGCCATCTAAATTCTCTAAATAAAAATAAAACAAAGAGTATTCTTTAATACTGCTCTTTTTAATACTTCACAAATATAAATTGATCTCTTACAGTCTGTAGGCCACTCTATAGCTACTTTAATTGAGCTAGCACTTTGAGGTAGCACTTTAATTGAGTCATTGTGTAATATTTAAACAATTCTACTTGAATTTCGTTAACTCTTTCAGCTTTGTAGTTAGCAATACTTTATGGGGCCCATATAACTTCATTATTTTAAAAAAGAAAAAATGAAAAGAAAAAAATTAGAATGATCTGAATTTGCATCCAAGGCAAGTAAAACAGTATAGAGGTAGTTCTTAATTTATGACAATAGGAACTGGAAAATGTGGTTGTTAAGCAAGACATTGTGTGACTGCAACTTGTGACCATCACTAACACCTTCCCCATTGACTTTGCTTGTCAGACACCAGTTGGAAGGTTACAAATGGCAATCCTGTAACTGCAGGATGCTGCAGCTATCATAAATGAAAACTAGTTGTGAATCCCAATCTATGGCTATTGGAATTCTGTGATGGTCATAAATTTGAGGACCACATGTCCCCTTTTTCAGCTGATGTAACTTTGAACAGTTGCTAAATGAAATTTGTAAGTCGTAGACTACCTATATTAGGATAATATCTGGTCTACAGTGGAAGACCTAACATTTCTCTCATGTGAGGTGATCTATTCTGCTCCAAGTCTGATTATGTGAATTCAATTTTCAGTCTTGATATTCCTCTCTGACAAGCATCATTTTGGCTTGGTTCTTGGCTCTGACATTCCACAGGTATAGAGATGGCATGTTTGCAGCATTGATATTTCTAGACAAGTTTTTGGCTTTAATCCTCTGACTTCATAAACTCCAGTTACTTGTCTTTGCTCTGTGTTCTTCCTTCGGAATTCTTTGGATGCCTTCAGACCCAGATGGTTCATCTTTCAGTAATGTGTTGCCATTGTCCTCATTTGACAATGTTATTTGGGTTTGATGGTGCTGCCCGAGCTGGTGGTTTTCTTGCAAATGGTTCATTACCCAAGTTAAGTGACAGCATAAGCACTTCTAACAAGCAGAAGGACTTTTCATGAAAATGCGTCTGGTTATATTTAGAGACTTTTAACATGGGAGTCTACTAATATGATCTACAATCTTATAAACTGTTAAGCAATTTTAATAAACATAATTCAGGATCAAGTGTAATGTACAGCCCTAATAACCCAGTATTAAATATTTCTATTTCAGCTAGGAGGTCCCAGTGAATTAATGGAAAAGAAGCATATTTATAGTTGTAGCCAAGGCCATAAAAAGATATTAGGAGGTAATTTAAGCATATATTACCTGTGACCTCCTAGGCTGTATGCAATGCCCCTTGGGTACATCTCCCAAGGCCGTTCAAAAACATGCCAAATTGAAAATACTTGTGCGGTGGAATAGGAAAATTATTAAGTACACTGAAATAAATTATATTAACTGCTCTCAGAAGATACCATCCACAATTTCAGGTAGCTTTGGATATGTATCCCACTCCCAATAAAGTCATATTTAAAGGAAGAATATGTGCAGTTGAAGAACCTCAGAGCATTCAAAGAACTATCCATTTATATGTCTAGATGAAACTAAATCCATCCATCCATCCATCCATCTGCCAAACTCTTGGTATCACTAGATCTTTTGCAATGAAATTAGAAGAATGACAGCCATACTCACAATTTTATTTAGGATATTAGCATGTAGTACAATCCCTTTAGGAATATCACTAATCAAATTAATTCAGTGAGCTTGAACAGGAACTGCCACATGAGCCAAAAACTTGCTAATATAAATAAAAAGAATAATCTCTTGGGAGAAATTTCAGTAGACTGAGAATGAAGAACAAGCTGTAGTATATTTCAATTTCTGTCATTACACAAATACAAAATTCAAAAAAGAGATGGTTTAAAAATGTGATAATTCCATTTACTGAATATTACCAATGAAATGGGATAAAGATGAATGCCAAATTCTCACAATTATGGTTTGACTCTTTTTGTTTATGTATATTGTTTATGAAACAAACGGAGACCCCACCTGCAAATATTTTCCATTTTCTAGGAAAGGGAAAGCATCCTTGTATCTAGAACAAGGCAAGGAAGGAGAAACATATATGATTGCATATACCTATATGCAATTACATGGAACAAGTAGGAATGTGTGACACTTCAGATTCAGTTCCCAAAAGCTACTTTGAAGGACATCAAGATGTATGTCCTTTTTTTTTACAAGATTACTATGTAATCTCATTTTTCTCCAGGACCATGGTGGCATCTTCCTGTTCCTCAAAGCCCTTTCTGGAATCATATCTGAAGCCCTGCAAGCTCATCTATTGCCTGATCTTTTAGAACCCCATTCCATCACAATTTGTTACAATCAAAGTGTTTCAATAGATTTCTGGAGATATGGAAGCACTAAATGAGGTTTCCAAGTTGGAACAAATTGCATCTAGAATCAGGAACAACAACGAGGAATAGCTGTTGTTTTCTAGCTCTGGCTGAGAACAGTAACACTTGAGGTTTACCTGTTCAAGGAGAGAATCAGGCAACCTAGAACTAAGGAGAAGTTTCCTGACAGTGAGAACAAGTAACCAGTGCAACAATTTGCTTCCAGAAGTTGTAGGTGTTCTAACACTAGAAGTTTTTAAGAAGAAATTGGACAACCATGTATGAAATGATATAGGGTTCCTGTCTGAGCAGGGGATTGGACTAGAGCCGTGATGGCGAACCTATGGCAAGTGGCACACGGAGCCATATCGGTGGGCACGCGAGCTCAGGTCCGGCGTGCATGTGTGCACCAGCCGGCTGATTTTTGGGCCTTCTGGGCCCACTGGGAGTTGGGAAACAGGCTGTTTCCAGCCTCCAGAGGGGGTGGGGAAGGCCGTTTTCGCCCACCCCAGGCTCCTAGAAAGGCTCTGGAGCCTGGGGAGAGCGAAAAATGGGCGTGCCATTGCATGCTGGGAGCACGGGGGTCATGTGTGCATGTGCGGGGGTGCATGGAATTATGAGTGTGGGCACGCGCACATGTGATCCCCCGCATTCCCCCCCCTTTTGGCACATGAACCAAAAAAGGTTCGCCATCACTGGACTAGAAGATCTCCAAGGTCCCTTCCAACTCTGTTATTTCTGTTCTAATTTCTGGTTTCTATTTATGCTTCGTACAGCCTGACTAAGCCTCACAGTGACCTATATCAGTGTTTATATAATTACCTTGCCTTGAGTAATCCTGACTCACAGCCAAATCGTATTGATTTGCTGTAGCTAAAGCTACTGTATAGAAGTCCTGGACTGTGCTGCTATAAAAAAATACAGCATGACGTCTACTACAGGGCTGTCTAGCTCAGCTCTTCTGATTAACAAAAGCTCTCACTTGATTTCCAGGTGAAATCAAGGCAGAGATTTTAAAAAAGTCTCCACTGATTCCAAAGTGTATATTTGTTTCTTTCCCAGCTTTCTTCCCTGATATTAGCCTGTTGTACCAGAATCAAGCAGTAGCTGAAAAAGGATATCTTCCAATGACACTGGAGTTAAAAAAAAAAAAGGGTCAACATTTGTTTGTTGGTATTTGTTTGGCCAATATCATTCATTTAAATAAAGTAAATGGTAACAAACTGGAAAATAGAGGCTGCCATGTTTATATTAGTGTGTTTGTGTATGCAGGTGAGTATTTCTATATAAGGGACAAGTGCATTTTTATTTTATTTTATAAAAAACCAACTTGTATTTTGGATATGAACTTATAAAGAGCAATTACAGGAACTGGATATTCTATTCTTATGAAAAGAAGGACTATGGGAGATATGATAGCAGCGTTCCAATATTTTAGGGGGGTCCTACAAAGTTGAGGGGGTCAAACTATTTCCCAAAACACCAAAAGACAAGACAAGAAACAATGGATAGAAACTAACCAAGGACAGAAGCAACCTAGAACTAAGGATAAATTTTCTAATGGTGAGAGCAATTAACCAATGGAACAGCTTGCCTTCAGGAGCTGTGGGTGCTCCATCACTGCAGGCTTTCAAAAAGAGACTGTACAATCATTTATCTGAAATGGTATAGCGTCTCCTGCTCTGGGCGTGGCTTTGTGGGCGTGGCTTTGTGGGCATCGCAGGGGAAGGATACTGTAAAATCTCCATTCCCTCCCCACTCCAGGGGAAGGTTACTGCAAAATCCCCATTTCCTCCCAATTATCTGAGACTTGGGAGGCAGAGAATAGATGGGGCAGGGCCAGCCAGAGGTGGTATTTACCAGTTCTCCGAACTACTCAAAATTTCTGCTACTGGTTTTCCAGAACTGGTCAGAACCTGCTGAAACCCACCTCTGATATGCATTTTCACTCTTTCAGACAGCCTTGTTAAGAGCATGGTTTACTCAAAACACTTGGCCACAAATAGATCAGTTGTGTTAAAAAGGATTCTTCTTATTTTCTTGTGAAGTCTAGAGTTATTCCACCATCCTCCCCCTTATTTACCACCACTGGTCTGAATTGCTACCATTAATCTTCAAGTGCAAAGCAAATACATGAAGCAAAGGTGAAGGCTACTTCCAGTGAAGCAGAGGGAAATTCAAAACTGCTTCAAGCAAAAGAGTCAATGGAGCTGCAGATCTGAAAGATACAGTAATGTTCTTAAAAGGCTTACTTAATCACAAGAAATTATTCACTTCAGCAAATGATTACTTTGGCTTGTGAGGTCAGCTTGAAAGCAGCTTGATATGTGTCACTAAAAGACACTCAGACATTACAGGAGGAAGTTATATTAGTTTATGGTGATAAAAAAAATCAGGGCTCTGGTTTTCCAAATACACATTTCATTAAAAGAAATAAGCTTTCGTGAACTGCAACTCAGTTCATCAAATGGGACTAGATCATTTTTTGAAATATAATGGCCCCTCATAGCAACCTAGGTAAGAGAACTAGATAAATTATCTGCTAGGATCTGAATGAGGCTTTTAAGCAAAGGGAGAGTAGGAGTGATGTGAATAAATCATAAAATATTCACAATTTATTACTAACATAATAGAAGGGACGTTGTTACTTACCTGATATGTCCTTTCTCATAGGGGGGAGCCATCCTCCAAGAATGGGTTAAATCTGCCCTCTAGCCAATCAGGACCGAGATTTTCAAAGTATAAATACCACCCTCTTGCCTTGGCACCCCCTCTTTTATTCGAGGGAAGAAGGTGAAACTCGTTGTGCTTAACCATCAACCAACCGTTTTATTAATAGGATAATCAAATTTAGATAAGTCAACCATTGGAACCAAGAATCATGAACATATTTACATCAGTGTGGCAGTCCAGACCAAACCCAGACCAGGGAGGGACTTGGAGGATGGCTCCCCCCTATGAGAAAGGACGTATCAGGTAAGTAACAACATCCCTTCTCCATAGTGGGCGGAGCCATCCTCCAAGAATGGGACATACCAAAGACCCTTGTCCCTAGGGCGGGTGACCTACACTTGACTGGAGCTGCCACCATCCCCCACACCTTGGTGTAACACCCTCTGACCAAAGTCCGCCTCCTCCGAGGCGTATAAGTCTAATTTGTAGTGCCGGACAAATGGGGTCGGAGAAGTCCATGTAGCCGCCCGGCAGACCTCCGTGATGGATGCTCGTGCATTCCAGGCCGCCGTGGTGGCCGCGCTGCGTGTGGAGTGCGCGGTAAGTCCGGGGGGCCGGGGCAAGGACAGCTGTTCGTAAGTCAAGGAAATGGCTGCCCGTAGCCAACGGCCCACCGTGGAAGACGATGCCTTGGAGCCCATGGAGGAGGGATGAAAAGATACGAACAGGGCTTCAGTGTGCCTGAAGCTGGAGGTACGCTGCACATATATGTCCAGGGCACGCCTGACGTCCAGCAGGTGCCATGTCCGTTCAGAGTCATTAATCGCATTTTGGTAAAAACTAGGGAGAACAATCTCCTGTGCCCTGTGGAAATACGTATTTACCTTCAGAACGAAAGTGGGGTCCAAGCGCAGCACCACCCTGTTGGAATGGAAGACACACAGGTCCCCCCTCACGGACAGGGCCGCCAGTTCAGAGATCCGGCGAGCAGATGTTATTGCTACAAGGAAAACCACTTTGTACGTTAAGTGAATTAGAGATGCCGTAGAGAGTGGCTCGAACGGCCCGGTCGTCAGAGCAGTAAGCACCTTCGAGAGGTCCCAGGTAGGAAACCTATGGACCACCGGAGGGCATAGGTTCGAAGCCCCCTTCAGGAACTGCTTCAGTAGGGGTGAGCAGAAAGGGAATCTAAACCTTGGCAGGAAAGCACCGTGGACAGCGCCACCACCTGCCGGCGGAGCGTGTTGGGCGAGAGCCCCTTAGCAAGCCCCTGGCATAAAAATTGAATGACATTGATTATTGATAATTCTACGGGGAAGTAACCCACCTGTGCGCACCAGCGGCAAAACGCTTTCCATGTGGCGGAATAAATACGGTCAGTGGAGGACCTCCTGGAGGCCAACATGATTGAGGCAATACTGTCCGGGACCAGGTGACGAACCTGGGCAGTCTGGCATTCTCCGGGGTGGCGAACAGGTCGATGACCGGCAGCTCTGGATGGTGGACTGACCCCTGGGCAAGAGACCACTCTGTCGGCGGGATCCGCCAAGGAGGTGACATGGACAGGGACATAAGGTCCGCGAACCAGGCCCATCTGGGCCAGTGGGAAGCTAGAAGGAGCACCTCCACCCTCAGCTGCAGGACGCTCCGGATGACCTTGGGGATCAAGGGGAGGGGAGGGAATGCATATAGTAGCCCTTGCGGCCAGTCGCATTGAAGAGTGTCTGTGTCCGCTGCCCCCTGTGTCCGGAACCTGGTGACGAACCTGGGCAACCTGGCATTCTCCGGGGTGGCGAAGAGGTCCATGACTGGCAGACCGAACCGACCGACCAGCTGCTGGAAAATGTCCGGATGAAGATACCACTCCGCCGGGTCAGATTAACAGAGTTGGAAGGGACCTTACAGGTCATCTAGTCCAACCCCCTGCCCAAGCAGGAGACCCTACATCTGCCTCTACCTAGGACTGAACTCACAACCTCCTGATTGTGAGGCAAGAGCTCTACCTCTAGGCCGATGGAGTTCCGGTTGAGCCAGTCTGCGGTTGTGTTGCTCACCCTGGAGATGTGTTCTGCTGCGATGGACTGCAGATGCCGCTCTGCCCAGAGCCCCAGTGTCATTGCTTCAGCCATGAGGACCTTGGACATGGTCCCGCCCTGGCAATTGATATGGGCCTTCGTTGTTACATTGTCTATCAAGACAAGCATGTGACTGCCCGACAGACAGCCCTGGAAGTGAGCTAGGGCCAACCTGACTGCCCTCAGTTCTAACAGGTTGATGGGGAGGCTCTGCTCGGCACTGGACCAAGTGCCCTGGGCAACCTGGGACTCGATGTGGGCCCCTCAACCTGTGGTGCTGGCATCCGTGGTCAGAGTCAGCCTCCGTGGTTCCAGGAAGCCGGTGCCTTTGGTGAGAGTGGCTGAAGACCACCATCTGAGGGATTTCTGGACCCCTGTCGGGAGGTGGACCCTGGCTGGGGAATCGCTGCGACCGGATCTCTGGAAAGGGAGAACAAACCATTGGAGGTCTCTGGAATGCAGGTGAGCCCATGGAGTGATGTGAATGGCTGATATCACCTTCCCCAGGAGGGAGGATAGCTGGTTCAGGGGAACCCTTGTTTGGGCCAGAACACGCTGGACTAAATCCGATAGGCTGTCTCTCCGCTCCTGAGATAGGTACACCCTGCACTCCAGAGAGTCAATGATGGCCCCCAAGTGAGTCATCCTGGTAGAAGGTGACAATTGGCTTTTTCCCATGTTGACTAGGAACCCGTGGTGCCCAAGGGAGTTAAGGACTACCTGGGTGTCCTGCTCTGCCTGGGACAGAGAGGAAGACTGGATGAAAATGTCATCCAGGTAGCACTGGACACGCACGGGGATAGCCCGCAGGTGGCCGGTCAAGGCGGTCAATACCTTGGTAAACACCCTAGGTGCTGAAGACAGGCCGAAGGGCAACGCCAGATATTCGTAATGCACCCCTGCATGGCAAAAGCGGAGGTATTGGCGGTGAGATGAATTGATTGGAATGTGGAGGTAAGCCTCCGAAAGGTCAATTGAGGCGAGAAAGTCGCCTTGCCTAATGACCGCCAGAATTGATTGCAGGGTATGCATCTTGAATTTCTTGTAGATGACATATTTATTGAGGCGTTTTAAATCAAGAATGGCTCTCCACCCGCCCAAAGGTAGATCGGGAAAGGGTAAGGCAAAATCACATAAGCCACGTCCCACAGAAGACCCTAATGGGGAGTCAGCCCCTGGCACACTGACTGAGGCAAGGGACAGGTCACCACTGACCAGAAACTCTCCTCCTCCCCCCAAGACTGCTAGGGTCTCAGAGGGGCACAAGGCTGCTGAGGGACACAAGTCCTTCTTCAGGGCAAAAACCTTAGGCAGTTCCAAGGCAGCTCCACCTAGCAAGCGTCCATCTGGAGGTGGACCCCATTGACCTGGCTTAGACAGCCGCTTGAGCTGATGATGATTGAGCAGCAGGTTGATTTTGGCTTGTGAATGGAGCTGTCTGGTTCCAAATGCCAGAGTGAGCTAATGAGAATTCCCTGCCATCCAGGGAACTCCCGTCCACTAGGTCCCCCTCCCTGGGGGATGCTAGGTAGGAATGAGTAGGGTAGAGTACTCTGGATAGGGTAATTTCCTTTGTAAAAGGCATCATTTTAAAAATTAACTCCAATTTACAAATCCTGTTGCCTTTGTCTTAAAGTTCAGTTCATAAGAGACTGATATTTTCAAATACAGAAAAAAAAATGATAGTTTGTATATAGAAAAATTGATAGTTTGTATATAGTTCCAGTTATGCTGGGCTCATAGACTCCAGAAAAAGGCTTGGTTTTACTAGAATGAGAGCTCACTAGGCTCATTTGTTCCTTTTATGTGAGATCTGTAACTTACTACTTCTAAATTCTGCTGAAAGCCCTTGTTCAAGCCATTTTTAAAATATAGATAGAATCTTCATTCTAAGTTGATACGTTTAGCTTGTTATTGTCATATATGAATACCTGAACATGCTTTAACAGGTACTCCTGAGGCAGACCTACAGACAGCTAGTCTGAATTTTTGTCAGCTCAATTCAAATAACAGTATCCATGTTTATTTAAGGCCTCTGCCAACAAGGCAGGCCTCAGAAAGGCCTGGGTAAATTAGTAGGTCCAAACAGTCACTAAAAATGGCCAACGCCCTTAAATGAGGCCAACAAGATGGCAGTTGCCCTTAGTTGGTCTTTCAAAATGGCCACTGCCCATATTAGGCCTTAAAAATGGCCACCGGCAAGAAAGGGCATCCAAAATGGCCACCGTCCTTGATGTGGCTTCAAAATGGTCTCTGCCCACTTTTGGTATTTGAAACAAAATGGCCATGCCCTTAGTGCCTTCAATTCTGAGGGCAATCAAAATGGCTGCCACCCTGTGGGAGGCTTCAAGATAGCCACTGGCACTCTCAAAGGCTGCCTACACACTTACCTGGCTGAAGACAAGCAGAGCAATGCAGAGCAGCTCAAATGGAAGCATACGGCCCAGGCACTAGAGACAGGTACAGACAGGGCCTTGGATCAAAGGAGCCTTGCCAGATTGCTGGCTCTTGTCACCCATTGCACAGAAGGCAAGTTAAATAAAGGAGGCCTCAAAAGAAAAAAAGATTTTTTTTTGAAGTGGGCAGTCCTGTGTAATTCAAAATGGTGGCCACCCATGAGGCACTCCTAAACTTGCTGTCTCCTGAGGAGAAAGGAGTCTGCTAAGGCCTAGCCACTAACTGTCAGTTTTCTGGGTCTCCTGGAGCAGACTGACTGATTTCTGAAGTTCCAAACAAAAAGAGGGAACAAACCCTCAGGAAGCAGCACCCAGATTGCCAGCTTCTCAGGCACAAGACAGAGCAAAAAAACAGCTGTGCTGGATGACTTGGAGCGTTCAGAAGGGGAGGATGGGCGTAGAAGTTACCTG
The DNA here is from genome assembly GCA_023053685.1 of Diadophis punctatus similis. Classification (NCBI taxonomy): domain Eukaryota; kingdom Metazoa; phylum Chordata; class Lepidosauria; order Squamata; family Dipsadidae; genus Diadophis; species Diadophis punctatus. The sequence goes on along the minus strand of JALIGW010000002.1, from coordinate 46,882,938 downwards.
TCCCTGTCCCTGGCAGGGCTCATAGTTTCTAATCCCCCCCCCCGGCAAATGTCCTCAGCAGGAGTGACCCTGGGGGTCTTCTGCTTTGCCTTCCCCTGCTTATGGCCTTTGTCAGCCATTCTGGCTGAACTATGGAGCAGCAGGGGTCAAAGGCAGGCTCTGAGGCAAGGAAGCAGCCGATCTGAGCGAAGATGATTTGAAGTCTGCCTGTCAGTTTGTCTTGCCGAGGCCTTCTCTCCCGATGCAAGGCAAGGTGTGAAATTTCTAGCACCCTTTTCCGACGCCGCTCGATCGATTGCGGCCGATGTCGGCTCCAAAAGTCAATTAAGGACGCTAGTTTGGCTTATAGGAGACAAACTTAAGCCGATTGGAGGGGAACGCTAGTTTGGCTTATAGGAGACAAACTCAAGCCGATTGCAGGCCACCCAAGCTCAGGGCTTCTGTGGCTGAAGATCACGATCTGGAGTACCTCCCTCCCTGACAGGCAAGACAAGGCTGCAATTATTTGACTGGTTGATTAAGGTGAGAAAACCCCAGTACACAACAGATGTGCAACTGTTAAGGGTAATCTCCTCCCTGGGGAGTCCTAACCCCCAGCTAGGGACAAGGCCCAATGGGGCAATGCCCACTAAGCTGACACGATTGAAGAGTCTCTGAGTGACAGCTGTCTAGTAAGAATCAATGAAGCAATAACTCACAGGAAGTAGTAGAAATTCAGTAGTTGGTGGAGAAATCGAAGAATGGGTTTAAGCACTGTCCTTTTTGGCTAAGGACCGAGAAAAAAAGAGGGGGTGCCAAGGCAAGAGGGTGGTATTTATACTTTGAAAATCTCGGTCCTGATTGGCTAGAGGGCAGATTTAACCCATTCTTGGAGGATGGCTCCGCCCACTATGGAGAACATTCAGTTTCAAAATTAAACTTCTTCATTTTTGCCCTATCAACATAATTCATTCACCTTCTATATTTCAGATCATAGTTGATTGAGCAGTCATTCACCATTGCAACCATGTTACTCCAGTTCCTAGGCACCAAAAATTTGTTGACCATGTCCGCACTGTTGGGTATGCAGGTGCCATGGGCCCTGATGCCCAAATTTACTGCTAGTCTTCCATATGATATGCAGCCCAGCTGGATTTGCAGTTACACCAGAGGTGGGTTCCTCCCGGTTTGGACCAGATCACCCAAACCAGTAGCGACCCGCTGGTAACGTCACTGTCGGTGCCAGTCCATGTGCGCCGCCATCTTTTTTGGGGACTTTTTTGCAATTTTTTCCCTGTTTGGATGGTTTCTCTTCTTTCGCTGCTTGAAAAAGGGCCCTCCCGCCCGCCCCCGGGTTAATACTGACCTTTATTTCTTCACCTGAAGCACAGCTCAGCTGTGTTTCGGCCTGATTCCTGCTACTGAGCATGCACGGAAGCCAAATTGCATGAGGGGACGTGCACATGCGCGCAAGCGGAGCAAGCGTGCACACGCAAAATGACACGATGCTAACTGGTGGGGAAGGTAAGTGGAACCCACCCCTGATATACAACCATATCAGTAGCCTCAGCCCTCTGCTCCTCCACTTCACAGAAGGATTCTAACCCCAGCTCCATCTTCAGGCCCAGTTCTGGAGCACAACAACATAATAAACACACACACAAATACACAAAAAAACCAGCAGTCTCACCAAGCCCCTCAGTAGCATCCATTTTTTCTATTATTTACGGTACCTTGTAAAGTACATCCCTCCATTCACAACATAGTTTTTAAAATATTCCCTAGGAGTAGACAGCATGCTAGATCAGACAAGCAAAACCTCTAAACCTAATCCATGTATATTGTATAATGTATAATTGGTTTTAATAATTACAGCTTAACTATAGTGTTGTACAGTGGTGGGTTTCTACCAGTTCGAGCGAATCAGTAGCAGCGGCAGTGGGAGGCTCCGCCCACCCGCCCGGATGTCATCACAGACGTTCTGTGCATGTGCCACATGCGCTTCCATTCCTGAACCAGTAGCAAAGGTAAGTGAAACCCACCACTGGTATTGTACAGTATCAACTTATATCTTAACCACATGGTTATTCTATCATTAATCTTTGCTTTCAAAACTCCAGGTTAGTATGGTAGTTTTTAAAAAGATTTTAAAAATCTACGTATATTTGTTTCATATGCACCTTTCCTTATTCATTTTGCCCTCATCTACACAACTTGTGTGGTGCATTCATACCATTTCTATTGTAATGAAATCTATGTTGATTTTTTCTTATCCCTATTCACAAATTGGCTACTGTTGGAAATAGGAGCTTTCCTTATGTGCCTAATAAAATATATTTCAAGTTTACAGAAGATATTATTTTGATGGCAATTTGATTTGGTCAACTGTGTGACACATTATCCTACAATTATTGTGGATAACAGTATAGAATAAACAATAGAATAAACATAATCTAGGAAAGAGTTGCACATGATTTAATTCACTAGAAAGTATTCTATTCTATCCTTAATATTAGATTGTGTCCACCAGAGATGGAAACTAATTTCCACAGCAATAGATAGTCTTGGCTTACCAATGCCTTCGTTAAATACAGTAATTGTTGAAAGTTAGGGTGCTGTGAAAAAAAAGCTTTGTGACTAATCCTTGCATTTATGACCATCACCGCATCCCATGGTCATGTGATTACCATTTGGGTGCTTCCCAACTGCCTTGTGACGAGCAGAGTTAATAGAGAAGGCAGAAGTAAAATTGTAATTCATGTTGCTTAAAAATGGTGGTCATTTCCTCAGCAACTGAATCATTTATCAAAGATAAATTAAATGAAATAATTAAAATGAGTCTTAAATCCCAAGGTTTCATATATGCTACAGTTGGGTCACAGTTCTTTGAGGTTTTTTGTTTGTTTGTTTTAACTACTGTTGCTTGTCCAGGCTTAATGAGAGGACTGAGTTTCCTCTGAGATTTGCATCTCACTTTGGCCAATCAGAGCAGCTCTGGGTTTGCCCAGGGTAAATGGAAGCAAGTTTTGACAGCTGTCCCCTTTTGCCTGTGCTAGCCTACAGCAAGCAACTATAATTATGCAAAGTTGGAGAAACCCTGTGAGAGATACATTGCAATTTAATGATTAAATGTAAGGGGTATATTTCTTTCCTGCCCGACTCTAGGTTTATTCCTTTGGGAAAGAGTGTCACGCAAATTTATTTATCGCTTTAGAAGGTCACAACCACCGTGTTAAGATATATGTTCCTGCCCCAGAAGCAAATTAGTAATCTTCAGGCAATCAAATGATAACAATATTTTATTTTTTTAATCTATTCTTTATAAGACCTAGTTCACAGGCACATTTTTATATTAGTTGACTTTAATGAGAAAGTGTATGACAGCATACCTGGAAAAAAAACCATGCAAATCTGCTTAACAAGAAGACCGACCTTCAAAACGTGAGCATTGCACATTCTATGCAGTAATCAAAATGTTCAAGTGGGGATACATTTTCCCCACTGAGAGATACTTTCATGGGGAAAGCGCGCGTGTGTGTGTGTGTGTGTGTGTGTGTGTGTGTGTGTGTGTGTGTTACTTTATAATGTATAAAGTAATATATGCATTTATAATGAATAATGTATATGCATTACTTTATGTATCAAAAAATACTCTATGGAAAGACAAATATTCTGATGCAGAATTTATATATACATATATTCTGCATCAGAATATTTATCTTTCCATGTAGTATTTTGATTGATACATAAAGTAATGCATATACATTATTCAAACCATTTCCTAACTACTTTTGAAATCATTAAGAGGCTAATAATATTGCTTTTACTAATACTGTTCTATACATTAGACTTTCATTACAGGATACATATAAACGATAGATATAGTACGGTGTGATTCAGAGTCTACTGATAGGGGCAATGCTTGGCTCTTTTATAATCTCTGTACTCCTGAACAATCATAACACATGTTGTGACTCTACAGCAGTGGTTCTCAACCTTCCTAATGCCCCGCTCTGTGCCTCGCCCCTGCCCCCCATGACCCACCCCACTCCCTCACCCACTGCCATGACCCCCGCCCCGCCACCGCCATTTGGGCTCTTTTACCCTCTGCACATTCGCAAAGCATTCTGCGCATGCACTGAGGGTAAAAGAACCCAATGGCAGCATCTGGGCAAAGTCTCCCGACCCCTGTGAAAGGGTCGTTCGACACCCAAAGAGGTCGCGACCCCCAGGTTGAGAACTGCTGCTCTACAGAGAGGGATGTTGATGTGGCTGACAGATGAGATAGGGATTAGTAAGATCAGCCAAAGGGAACAAACTGGAAATGGGCTTTGTACCTTTGGGGTAGTAGTATACATGTGAGTGAGAAAATGAACAAGAAAATAATTTCTGAAAGTTACAGAAATGACTGACCAGCTTCATTGCATCTACTGTGCTGGTACATTCATCTATGATGGAAGTGTGACATGAAAGTGAGAGCATTCCATGCTCTCATTCCTCTCTTACCAACTTATATTCTTGAACAAAAAATATGGCCTAATTGAATAGATGGATTTGAGATATTTTTTATCAATCGAATTCAATTAAATCGTTGATATTTCATCAGGGCCTGCAGACTTAAAGGCATGCTCTGCAGCACGCTGGGGATGGAATGGGACGACTTGGCATGGCCAACTCACCACAGCCAACTCGCCACAACCAACTCACCACGGGACAACTAATCATGGCCAACTCGCCACAGGATAACTCACCATTATTCAACAATTCAACAATTCAATTCAACAATTCAATTTAATTATTTCAAATAATTAAAAAGTTATTTTAACTTTTTGTCATTCACATTACTTCCCCCCTCCTTTTGCATCCTTTCTTTAATGATTCCATTCACCATTTCTTCAATATTAGTGTAACCCTTGTCCCATGGCCAGTTGGCCTTGGCAAGCTGTCCTAGACCTTGCTGGGAATGTGAAAGTACCATCTGATTACAGTTCCTGCAAACCAACGTGTCTCCTGTTGAATTCACAAAATGGCTGCAGATTCAGAAACAAATCTCCAAACCACCTTTTGAATTGGAAGTGTGACATGGTCCTCGCATCTCTTCCTTCAAGATTAAAGCTAAAATTCAATGGGCTATTTTCCTTTTCCTAACATGAATGCTTATCAATGAAAATCAATTTTGTAGAAGGATAGTCTATGATATTTTTATATTCATGAGCAAAAATCATATTATATTATCTGTATCCATGATTTAAAACAAATGCAAGACTATCTATTTTAAGCTTTTTCCTGTTTTATTAAAATCAGAATATTATAAATTATTTAGTATTGCTTGGGAACATTTGCTCTCCCATCTTGACTGTTAAATGGTATCAAGTTCCTTATTTTCATCTGATGACAAATTCCATTCCCTCTCATTGCCCCCAATTCTCTGCTGGCCTATTCTTTGTACAGCCACTTTTGGCCCAAATGCTCCACTTCCTAAATGAAATTAATTCCCATAATTAATTCCACAAGGGCATTCTTGAGATGCAAAGCCTGGAATAAAATAATATCTGCACTACACGCTGTATTCCCTGAGAAAAGATAAGTACTTTCTAATCAATGTAACTGAGGTTTTAATCATACTAATGAGTATATTAATGTATACTAATTGTTGCAATACAGTAATATTACTACATCACATTAGTCTTACAGTGTTCTGAAATACCCTTTTCCCCCTTTCCATTCAATTGTGTCTGATTCTTGGAAACTGCCTGGACAAGTCCATGAAGTTGGTTCCTGACCTTTGGAACATATTGGTCTCCAGTATGAGATCAACATCCACTGCCCTGAACTTCTTTAAGGGCTTGAAGACCTGGCTCTGCTGGTTGGCTTGGAGCCCCAATGGGGAAATATCCCACTGGAGATGATTGATGGAACAAAAGCAGATCTCACCTCACCCCCTGCATGCCCTGTTCCCTGATGACCATCTTTTTATCAAATTTTAATCGCAATCTATATTTTTACTGCAACTAGAAATATATGTATATGTCAGGGGTGGGTTCTAACTTACCTCACCACCAGTTCACTTCCTCCCGCACTGCACGGGCATGCACGCATGTGCGGTGCCGAAAACTCAGCTTCTGCGCATGCACAGAAGCAAAAAACAGCTTCTGCACATGCGCAGAAGCCCCCCCCAAAATGGCACCACCTATGGCACCGCCAAGAGAGCCGATTCGGAGGTGTGGCCAGCCGGCCAGTGCTCCTGGTTCGGCGAGCGGGGAAAATTCACGCTATTGGTTCTATAGAACCGGTCAAAATCGGGAGCAACCCACTTCTGGTATATGTATTAGTTTTATTGCTTTTAAACTTGTAAGCTGCCCTTTTGGCAGGACAGGCAGCAAATAAATGCATGAAATGATAAGTTTTCTTGGCAAGATTTTTTTTTCAGAAGTGGTTTGCCCCTGCCTTCTTCCTAGGACTGAAAGAAAGTGCCCAAGGCCACCCAACTGGCTTTCTGCCTAACATGGGACTAGAACGGATGGTTTCCTAGTTTCTACTTCAGTGTGCTAACCACTAGACCAACTGATGATCTTTCAGCTTAATATTATAAAGCAAACACATCTAAATTACATGGTTACAGTATAATAAATCTAGCTCAGTTTGCTATGCTTAACCAAGAATTCTGCGGTTGCTTTAAATCTCTGGCTTTTCTATTCCATGGAAAGAAAGCTATTTGTTTTAGAGCTCTATTCATTAGTATTTCATGATTTCTCTTTTCAGGCAACCCTGAATTTAAAACAATCTACTCAAAAAAAGCAATGACTGGATGAGGAAAAAAATGTGCCTCCAATATTATCTTCAGTGAACCTGTTTTTATAGGTAAATTATTTGAGAAAGAAATATTTCTGGTAAATATAGAATGAATGTCTTAAGAAGACATGCAAAACTTGAATGAAGGCCATCTAAAGGTCCCTTAGAAATGACAAGACTTCTGCTTTTGTTGAAAAAGTATTTCAGACTAGAAGCCCCTACCCCACCAGATATGCCATATAAAATTTGTGTGGAAAGATGAACTGCTATTAATGCTTTTGCTGGAAATGAAACTCAAAATGATACAATTTGTTTTAGCTATATATTTAGAAAATCCTCAAACAACAGAGACCTATAGCTTTTTAATTCCTGAATTCCTCAAACTGGATTTCCCAAAATTGCTACCTTGGAAATAACGAAATTGCTTTTCAATTCCATTTCCTATGGTAGTAAAACTAAGTATAAGCTGAGGGGAAGAGGGACATGGGAGGAAACAGACAGCTTTTGGTCTGACTATAGAGAGACATTTAATTTCTCACTCCTTATTATTGCTTTTCCAATTGTTCTCTTATTATTCCTGGAGTATTTTTAATTTTCAAATTAATGTACACTTACAACTGTCGACTTACAACAGTTCATTTAGTGATCATTCAAAGTTACAATAGCAGTGAAAAAAGTGACTTACCACTGTTGCGGTAGCCCTATGGTCATGTGATCAAAATTCATACTCTTGGCAACTGACACATATTTATGGCGGTTGCAGTGTCCCGGGATCATGTGATCACCTTTTGCAACCTTCTGACAAGAAAAGTCAATGGGGAAGTCAGATTCACTTAACAACCATGTTACTAACTTAACAACTACAGCGATTCACTTAAACAGCTGTGGCAGAAAAAGTCATAAAATGGGGCAAAGCTCACTTAACAACTGTCTTGCTTAGCAACAGGATTTTTTTAACCAATTTTTTTGTTTTTATTTCCATGTAGACAATTCACATATTTATCATTTCATTTCTCATTTCATTTTGTATACAATCATTACACATTTTATACAAATATCTTATACTTATCTTATTACTTTATTCAGTTCAGAGTTACTTTTTTACCATCCCTTTTCCCATCTTATAGTCCTTCTTTCCCTTTCTACTTTCTTTCCCTTCTTCTCCACCTTTACTACTTTCTTTCCTTCTCTTCTATGAGCTGAGATGGCGCAGCGGTTAGAGGCAGGTACTGCAGGCCACTTTAGCTGACACTGATCCACAGGTCAGCGGTTCAAATCTCACCGGCTCAAGGTTGACTCAGCCTTCCATCCTTCCGAGGTAGGCAAAATGAGGACCCAGATTGTTGGGGGCAATATAAATATACATTGCTTACTGGTGTAAACCGCTTAGAGAGTGCTTGCACTGTGAGGCGGTATATAAATCTCACAAAATAATAAATAAATAAATAAATCTTCTCGCTTCTCCTCTCCTCCCTCTCCTCCTTCTCACCTCACTTTTTCCCCTCCCCTCCTCATCTTTTTTCCTCCTTCCTCTCACTCCTCTCCTTCCCTCCTTTGTAGTGCATTCTCCATTTCTTTGGGATGGTATTCCAGCAACTCTGAATTCTTTTACCCATTTTTACATTTTCTTTATTTTATATATATTTCTTAAGGTTTATTTCTTTTATTTTTATGAGCAACAGGAATTTTATTTGGTCTCAGTTGTAGTCGTATGTCAAGACTATTTGTATGTTAATGACTTATTTTTGACCGACAGACAACTGTCAAGCCTTGCCTCTTCTAAGACCATCAAACAAACAAATAAGCAGAACTTGTAGGTGGTGTTAAGTGTTAATAGGTACATTTGGACCTAAACAATAGCAGCTGCAGTTATAGGTTCCTTTGCTTCAGTGCCTTATTCACATACTAGGAGAATATGGCACCAGGTGGTTCAGTGTAAAATACTCTTGCTTTCTATCATTATCTACAACCTACAGAATAAGGCAAAACTGCCTTTCCACAGTAAAACTAAGTACTGCAATAGATCATTCTAGCCATCATTTATTAATAAGTTAGAAATTGTAACTAAACTTTCCATATTTATTTTGCCAAATAAAAAAATGAAACTGTATCTTAGGTGAAAAGGAAGAGAATTGCGAATCCAGGCATAAATCCAGGATATATACTGAAACAACACATTAGTGCAAAATATGTATCTCTAGCCTTCACGTGTTTTGATTTACTTTTGTGCAGTTTGGAGGAAGAGGAGAAGGAGGGGTAGAAGTAGATGGGCTTTGGTAGCTCTAATAGGGGGAGAAACTGTATTCTGATATTTTATGAAGAGCAAGCAAAGCCTGTGGAATTGAAAGGAAGTTGCTATTTTTAATAGTATAGGGAGACACTGACAGATGCAATATGAAAAATGGACTTTGATGTCAAAAAGAAATAGCTGTGTGTCTTTTGCTTGTAAAAGTTCTGTAACATTTTATCATCCAAACTGGAGAGAGAGGGGGGAGGGAGGGAGGGAGGGAGGGAGGGAGAGAGAGAGAGAGAGAGAGAGAGAGAGAGACAGAGACAGAGACAGAGACAGAGACAGAGACAGAGACAGAGACAGAGACAGAGACAGAGAAGGGAGGAAAAAGCTTTAAAGAATCTTTCCACAGATTTGGTGGGTTTGCAACTACCAGAATTCCTAACCAGTATTGGGAATGGTGCCAACTATCAATTCCCAATTACTACCATTGAGGCCACTAGTGTGAAGTTTGGAGCTGACAATGAAAGAAATACAGAACCTGCAATCAGCAAGATCAAGGATGCCATCAACAGCTGAGCTTTGTGACTGCCTAGCAGTCATAAAAGAAAACATGAAATGCAATTAAAAGATATTTAAAAGACAGATCGGAAGCCTGAGAAAATAAAAGGTCTTCATCTGGTGCCCAAACAATGCTAATGTGGATGCCAGGAAAGTCACTCTGGGGAGTGAATTCCATACATGGGTGCCATCACAGAAATACCTCTCTCCCCCCTCCTTCCTATAGTATCCCTTTTATCTATATATATAGTGGTACAATATTGTAAAGTTAGAAATTGCTTCTAAAATACAATATTCATATTCTTGTATTTCCATAATGTGGAGAGTAAAAATCTTTGACCCAAAGAAGGCATTGTATTTGAATTTATTAGACCAATTACTGTGGCTGAGCCTAGGTTAAAACATGATTCAACTGAATCAGAGAATTGGGTTGTTTTTGGAAAACTGTTAAAGTGGCCACTTTACTTAAATTCTCGACAATCCCATGACCTCTGTAAGAGATGACCAGGCTGACCCTGAGGTCAAATGCATCATCAGTCATGCCCACAAGAGATCTAAGTCCAACCTTGAATGCTAAATGTCTATGGAAATTCTCAGTCATCCAGGTCATGGTTGTTCCCTCTTGCTTTTTTCAAGAGGCAACTGGACTTTCTGGTTTTTCTTTGAAGATGTTTCTTGGATGATGAAACATTTTCAAAGAAAAACCAGAAAAACCAGAAAGTCCAGTTGAAAAAAAGCACCTTTGGGTTAACTCCTGCTAATTTCCCTTGACCATTATTAGCTCAGATTCTTGTAGAGAGCTTAAGCTCGCAATAAATCTTTAGACTCATTTGAACTGTCTGAATCTCCTGATTTCCCCAGCACTTCACAACATCTTGCTAAATGATGACACTTTATGCTAAAATGCATATGTAGGTATTCAAAGCCTATGTAAATTATAATATATATATATAAAGTAAGGGATCTAGGTTGCAAACTGAAAACTAGGTTGCCTACTAATTCACTTTTGGTGGTATCAAAGTTTTTTTTTTTAATTCATTGAGCAATGAATTCAGTTCAATTAGCAGATCCCTGTTGCCTTTTCTTCTGCTGCTCTTTGACTGAACCTCACCTGGGAGAACAGAATGATAGCAGAAAAGGCAATGGGGCGTCTAACTCCAACTTGTGGCTTTTCCTATTCAGATATTGGAAGTGGGACTTCAAGTCTCAAAAAGACACTTCGCACATCAGATGTGCCTTCTGCATATTGCTGGCAAAGTCTAATGGAGTAGTTCTAGAGAGCCACACATTTCCTAAACATCTGTTTAAGCTTAGATGCACAGGATTTTTTTTTAAAAAAAATCCTAATAAATGTATTCCTTTATATTGTCATCTTGAATTGGTTTATATTGCCAGAATGTATTGCCACTCTGCTGATTAGAGCCAAATAAGGTTAAATGAATGAATAGCAGAAATTACTGCCCCTGACCTAATGAAAACACCATAAATCAAAGATCTGAGGTCATATCTCTGAGATGTTACAGCTGTTTGGAGAAGATATGTTTTGTTGATGACTAACTCAGCGCAGATATTCTGCATCATAGTAGCAAAACTTACATATATATATTGACATGCACATATTGGCTTTATATTTTATCCTTAATGGGTTCCTGAGGAAAGGAGTGATTTACTGAATTAGACCATTTAATAGTATTAACAACAACAAACAAGGAAGGTGTCTAAGACTGAATAAACAGAAGCTATAGTCTCTCCAATGCAAAATCAGACTCTTGCCCCTGAAATATTGCCTTAAAACCCTGGAATTTTAAAGGGATGCAAAGCTCTAGTTTTGGAATTTCTACTGTTCAAGGGAAAAAAGCAAGATTTTGTTTTGTTTTCCCCCTACTCCGTATCATTCGCTATTCATTTTCGTGGACAGCTGTTTCTAAAATTTCCTTCAAGAAAAGAAAGAATTTCACATGATTTTAAAAAATGGTATACTCGAGTATGATTTCCAGGAGGGCAAAAGGAAATGTTTGACAAGCCTGCGTTTCATTGTACAGTCATCATCTCTAGTGGCCTGTATTTCAATTAGATCTCCCAAAAGAACACCTGGAAGCAAGCTCTTCCTGTGTAATTTTTTTCTGATTGGGAAATTGATCAATAAGCAAGACTTCAGAGGTGAGATGTGTAATAGATCATGAGAATGCCAATAATTGCAGCGTCTGTCATCTCTACCAATAAAGCTTAAAAACATCGAAGAAACTTTAAAATACATTCTCAAGCACCCTGATGATAAAACGAAAGTCTCTTTGGGAATAGGGCAGAATGGAAATTAAAAGGCGGATTTCAGCCCAACCTTACTTGAAATGGTGGCTCTCAAATTAGCACTTCCTGGGACCAGTTATACTTGATGATTCTTGTATAAATTGAACACAAACAGGACTATGACAATGTTAAACTTATGACTGGTATCCTGAAAATTTTGCAAATATGTTTATTCTGAGATACTTGTTCTACTTAAGTCAGAAGAAATGCAATGTTTGCAGAAATTTCCCATGGTTGACCTCACCGATCTGCTGAGAGATTTCTGTTATAGTCTATTTACCACTGAAGATAGTTTTCCCCTGTGTTGATGTTTCATTGCAGATTTTGGTCAAAAGATCAGATTAATGTTTTCATCCTTTCAAATCACTCAGTAAAAAGTTAGTGAGTCAGAACATTTTTGTATTATAGACGACAAAGAACATAATAAAAAGGAACAGGTACCTAGGCAGGCTGAATTGTGCAAAATCAATAGGCCTGCAAAAGTCTTATCTTCTTGTATTGCTTCCTATTTTGCTGATGCCCAAGAGTGCCTGCTTGCTTTAGCTGGGCAGAAGTAATGGTATGGGGGAATGATCTTGCAAGATAGGGCAAAGAGACACAGCCAAGATAAGAGTCCGATAAAAACTCATCAACTTAACCTCACAACAAGATTGTAGGTGGAGCAAGAAATTCAGAAGAGTCTTCTTAATTTCTTGGGATGTGAAGGAGATATGGGGATAGAAATGCTTTCACACTTGCAATTCTGATAATGTAACCTTACAATAAAATAGAATAAGTTCATCAGGTTGTGTATCCTGTCTAATTTATCTAGCAGCTGACCTTTTCACATTGAGGGACCCTGCTGGGAATATACAGGTAGTCCTTGACTTACAACCATCTATTTAAAGATTGTTCAAAGTAAGAACAGTACTGAAAAAAAGAGGTTTGACATCAATCTTTGCACTTACAACCATTGCAACATCTCCACAATTATGAAATCAAAATTCAGGTAATTGTTAATCAACATGAAGGTACAATAGTTGCAACATCCTAGAGTCTTGTGATCACCATTTGCAATCTTCCTAGCTGGCATCCATCAAGCAAAGTCAATGGGAAAAGTTGAATTTACTTAATGACTGTGTGATTCATTTAAAAACTGCAGTTATTTGCTTCACAACCATGACAAAAAAATTGGGTGTGATTCACATAACAGTTGTAAAAAGTTGTAAAATTGGGTGTGATTCACTCAGCAAATTCTTTGCTGGTTCCAGTTGTGCTTGCAAGTTGAGGACTACCTGCGTACTGTTGGTCTACACTAATGAGGTATTTTGCTTATCTTCCTAGGAACACCACCATCACCACCATGAAGCAGCACAGCAGAACTTGATAGGTGGGAGGAATGATAAAGAAATAGGATTAAAATTAAATATAAAGAAGAACAAACTAATGACAATTGGCAGATCAACCAGCCTTGGAACTGACAGTGAAGATATTGAAGTGCTTCATAGTGTCTTCCTTTTAGGATTAAGCATCAATAGTAATGGAAAAAAGAATTCAAGACATGCATTCACAGGATAGCAGTTGATAGAGCAGCCATGAAGATAGCAAATGGCTGTGATGTATTTATACCTAAAAAATCCAAGATCATGCAAACTATGATATGGCATGTAACACGGTATGAAAATGAAAATTAGACTTTAAAGAAGCAGAAAAGGAAGAGCATTGATGCCTTTGAACTATTGTGTTGGAGACGATCCTGAGAATACCGTGAATAACCAAGAGAACAAATTAATGGGTCATTGAACATATCACCAAGTTCACTCTTGAAGCACAAATAACCAGGCTCAAATTATCCTACTTTGACTGTATTATGCAAAGACCAGCTATTTGGAAAATGCTGGAAAGGTGGAAAGAAAGGAAGATGATGACCAGCAGCAAGGTGGATGAATTTAATTACCGTGCTGATGAGTCCACTCTTGGGAGACTTAAATGAACAGGTTAGGGGTAGAAAATCTATGTACAGGATCACTAGGAGTTGAAAATTACTAAATGGCACAAAATCAAACAATCAATTATAATTGTGTTTGGTTTCAACTCATACCCAACAAGTTAATTAGCAATAGAAAGCTTGCAGTATATTGAATATCCAGTAGAACAAACCTTTCTAGATGTGCTTCAAAGAAAAGCTTTTGGTGACCTTTTAAGTAACCAATGTGTACATATAAAGAAACTCCTAGATGTTATATTACAATAAATCAATTTATAAGTTTGAAGTATGAATCCACCTGATAATTTCAAATACTGACCCAAATTTTGGATGGATCCTATTCTGTATAGAAGGTTCAAGCAATTTCCTCCATTGTTTCCTAAAAAGACCTTTTGTGTACTAGCTTCTAAACTGGAAGCTTGAAAGAGTATGGAGCCCATTATCATGACTGTCTCCAAGTGTCTACAACAAATGGAATGAAGAGATGTGAAATAAATATGAATTATTCTATTTAAAAAGAAAGTAGCAACAGTCTTGTTAGAAAAGTAAAATGATCCCCGAAGGCAGATAACAATGTACTAAACTGTCAAAATCCTGTTACTAGTTTTGATTTTGATTGTGTTTCATCCAAACATTTGAATGTGCAATTGTGGATATTTTTTTCCAACTTTGTTTCCATTTCAAACCAAACATCTGCAGTTAGATTGCAGAGAGAGCCAGATCTTTTCTACTCTTCACTCAAGCTAGATTGTAGCTCTAATGCTCACATACTTCCCACATTCATGCACAGAGATATACACACATACTTTATGTGTATGTATATGTATGTGTATGTGTATGTGTATGTGTATGTGTGTGTATGTATGTATGTATGTATGTATGTATGTATGTATGTATGTATGTATGTATATAAAGATAGATAGATAGATAGATATCTTTAGAACCATTAATAAACCGGTGATGATGTCATGGAGCTGGTTCTGTCGGTGCCAGTCCGTGGGCGCCACCATCTTGGATTTTTGATTGCTGCGGGTGTGCGTGCAAAGCACACACACATGCCCGGCGCAAACCTGAGCAAACCGGCAGCGAAAGGATCCACAACCCACCCCTGATATACATACATACATACATACATACATACATACATACATACATACATACATACATACATACATACACAGTGTGTGTGTGTGTGTGTATATATATATATATATATATATATATATATATAGAGAGAGAGAGAGAGAGAGAGAGAGAGAGAGAGAGAGAGAGAGAGAGAGAGAGAGAGAGAGAGAGAGAGAGAGAGAGAGAGAGATTATATCTCTCTGAATAAATATTCAGAAGAATTTCTCCACTATAGATGATTGCTCTTTGCACAATTACTATAGCATTGTGTCTGAGTGTAGTTAGTTTGTCACTGTTTGATAAGGCCTAAAAAGTGGAACTTGAATGCACTTAGGATTGTAGATATAAAACAAAGGGAAAAGAATGAACTTTCAGTTTTGTTCAAATAGTTACATATGCTATGATAGAAAGACACCACCAGTTTCAAGGACAAAGTTAGCCTGTGGAATGGTGGCAAACAATGGAAGGATGCTGAGGTTTCCTTACAGCTTAATTAGTACCATGAATCATATTTCCATAGACAATAGAACATTATAAACAGATATATAGTAACAGTGCAGGGTGATCCAGCTCATATACTTAGTGTGACAGCTTTATTATTGTAGCAGGCAAGCACTGCAACTAAATAAGTAACCAGAATAAGGAGAAGCAAATTGTAGTTTCAAGGGCCAAAGCATCAAATGTAAAACAATTGCAGTTTTCATCAACCAGGCCATAATATGCTAGTATCGTTGTTGTTGTTGTTGTTGTTGTTGTTGTCGTTGTCGTTGTTGTTGTTGACCTCAGTGATCAAAATTTCCTGGTTTTCGCATATAATGTATTTGTCTATAAACATTTGTGTATCCATCCCATATAAATGTAATACAGGTGCTCTGACTTTGTATAGCATGCATGGCACAACTATTATGTGCCCTCCTTGTTAACACTATTTGAAGTGGAATGCAAGACTATGCTTTCTCCCATAGGAATGAATAGCAGCCACTCATTTTTGTATGAGAAAATAAAAGTATATAAAGGAACTTGCACCGTATGTAAGCTTCCAAACACATATGGCGATATATGTGGAAAGACATAGGCCCAATTGCATGTTCTTGCTGCTGTCCTTAAGATTAATCTTTCTTTGATACTGAATTCTGAATGATAAATTGATTACTCCACTGACTTAGCTCAGTGATGAAGGCCCCATTATATTCTCGGACATACAGCACTTTAGCTTTATGGTTTCTACTGTGCAGATGCAAATTTGTGGTGGCTGAATACAAAGACTCTTGCACTATTCCACCATTTGGCATACTTCTTACTATTCCTTGCAATAGTTGCAGTTTCCACAGACTTTGTCTCTTGAACCTAGTGAGACAGTAGAAGCCATTCCTAACCCCCCCTCCCAATTTGTAATGAGTTCCCTTGAAGAGATCTTATAACTTGCTTTATAGGTGAGATGGGTGGCATATAAATTTAGTACATAAATAAATAATAAAGCATAACAGGTGTTGTGCTCATCACTTTCAGATCCCATCTCCCTCTTTTTAAATATTCTTTTATTTTTATTTAATAGATATATTTTTGAAAGTGATATTACCAGTGAATGAATAGATAATTATTGAATTCATATAGCAAATACACACTATAACTTAGTAAAAAAAATACAGAGTATATTTTTCCATGATATAAAAAATATAAATGTTTGACTTTGATTTCAAAATCTCCACTGTAATATTATTTTAAAATGTTAAAAAAGACAAAAAAGTTCCTAAAAATAATATAGGCATATATTTATTTTCTGATTTCCCCTTCTGTCACTATGACAATAATATAAGCATAATTCTAATTAAAAATAGAAATAGTTTTTACTTGTTTATTCATATCCTACCTTTTCTCCAAGAGCTCAAGGCAATCTAAACATCACTTTTTCCAATTTTTTTCCCCACAACAATAACCTTTGAGAAAATTTCACAGGTGGGAAAGTGACTCCCCTGGCTGAGGGAGAATTTGAATCTGAATCTCTCACTCCCAGTCTGACATCTTCAAAACCAAATCAACCTGAGTCACTCTACATTTAACAATTACACTGTACTCGCCATTGTGAACTACAAACCCAATAAGTCTTGCAAAAACATATTGTCTGACTTACCCTAAAACCAACAACTGTTTCTCTGAAATTGAACAAAGTTCACCCCATTGTGCAAGAAAGCTTAGATGTTGTTCTACCAAAGGCAATACGCCATAGTGGCCACATGCTTCTCTTTGGAGACAAAGAAGCAATGATTTTTTTTCTCAGGCAAGCACCTCATCTCAAGGCCTCCCTTGTCTATTTCTTTCACACTTGCAAAAGCCAAATAAAATGGATGCCAAGAATCCTTAGCAGATAGTGTTGCCTTGCAATCTCCTCCACATGTGCAAAAATCAAAGTTTTTTTCCAGATGTTTTAATCTTTAATCTTCTTTAAGTTTCATATAGAACTGTAGAGCCACACAATGAAACTACACAATTACTTATCTTGACTTTAGGAAGCAACTTTGGGGTGGGAGGGGGTGCTTCTTGAAAGCCAAGCATTCTTCCAAGATTTGCAGTCTCTGTTGATATTGCCTTAAAATGCAATTATGTTCTCTTACTATTCTTTTTTTTTAAACTTACATTTGCTTGTATGCTTCCCACGCAAGTTGAAAAAAAACATGTTTCAGGTTTCCACTTCTAGATTTGGATTTTAGACTTGATTCAAATCGGTTATGGAAAGAACATATAGTATAAATAGTAGCTGGACACCCGTGCTTTGCTATGAAACTATGTGATCCGGCTTGATAAATTGACACTTAAAGCTTGAAAATTTATGTAGAATGTGTAACTCCTTAGCATCAGAGCGTGTTAATATAAGGACACTGGCATTTGGAGCAGAGTTCTTTTCAGGTGGGGAGGGGGAGTAGAATGTCTAAACTCCCAGCCCGCAGGCCGGATGAGTCACGTGCTGGCCATGCCTACGCCCGGTTGAAGCTTGAAAATTTATGTAGAATGTGTAACTCCTTAGCATCAGAGCATGTTAATATAAGGCAACTGGCAGTTGGAACAGAGTTCTTTTCAGGTGGGGAGGGGGAGTAGAATGTCTAAATCCTTAGCATCAGAGCATGTGAATAGAATAGAATAGAATAGAATAGAATAGAATAGAATAGAATAGAATAGAATAGAATAGAATAGAATAGAATAGAATAGAATAGAATTCTTTACTGGCCACGTGTCTTTGGACACACAAGGACATATGGTGCATATGCTCTCAGTGTACATAATATATAATACTGTATAACAAATACTAATGATCTGATGGTCATTTTGAAAAATCCTTTCTTAGCGAGCACCTAGAAGCCAAGAGGAACATACATGCCAAGCTTCAAATTTGTAGGCTTTACATTTCTGGAGATTTCGTGATGAGTGAGTCGTATTTGGCATGTATGTATGTATGTATGTATGTATGTATGTATGTATGTAGGTAGGTAGGTAGGTAGGTAGGTAGGTAAGTAGGTAGATAGATAGATAGATAGATAGATAGATAGATAGATAGATAGATAGATAGATAGATAGATAGATAGATAGATAGATAGATAGATAGATAGATAGGCAAGCAGGCAGGCAGGCAGGCAGGCAGGCAGGCAGGCAGGCAATCAAAAACATTGGGCAGAAATTCTTGTTGTTGACAAATTATTCTTGTCATTAAGCCAAACTACAAGACAGGATTAGGCTGAAAATTTTATTTGCATGAAAGGCAATGAAGGGAGTAAAATGTTTAAGAAATTCTCACCATGGGGTTTTCTGACATGATCAATACATAAGAGATCTGGTATGAATTTGATTACAAGACAGTTTTTGGCAGATAGAATCAATCATCCTTAGGACATTTCTCTGTTCATGATTTAAACTGTTTCAGATACTGCAGGAAATTTAGTACAGTGTTTTTCCTTTCAATTTTATATCGCACACATTAATAACCCATTAGAGAAGTTGGTTAAAAATTATTATGGGAAAATATTTGATCTAACACAAGAGAGACACAGAGACAGAGTGACAGAGTGACAGAGTGACAGAGAGAGAGAGAGAGAGAGAGAGAGAGAGAGAGACAGAGACAGAGACAGAGACAGAGACAGAGACAGAGACAGAGACAGAGACAGAGACAGACAGACAGACAGACAGACAGACAGAGAGAGTGGGGGGGAGCTTTTCTCAACCTTACCCAGTGGCATCTCATGTCCTTGAACATTTGCGGAGGGCAATTCCTGGCTAAGTATGAACTGATTATTCTTTTTTAAAATCATGTTCTAAATAGGTAAAAATTATCTTGGTGTTTTACCAAAGTGCAGTCTCCATCTATCTCTTTTCTCATTTCCCACTTAATTGCTTCACTTTGGAAGAAAGGAAGGGAATAAGAATATTTGCAAAAGTAAATCATTTGCCAGTGCTCTTAACTCTCAGTCAGACAAGTCCATATGAGCAATCTATTACCAATGAAAAGTCCAGAAATTATGAAACTTTATTCTTTATGATCAGCAGAATGAACATTATTCCTAACATGTTACATGTGTTCCAGATGCAAATTGCCCCTCAGACAGAAGAGCTATTTAGGCTCATTCAATCTCTTCGTATTGCTTGTACAGCCATCTGTATTTGGAATTGTTCAACAAGATGGGGCAGGAGATAGCTTTCATGATACCACCCACAGCTTTTCCCACAAGTACGCTTGCTGTAGGGAATTGGATTGAATCCAGATGTAGGCGATTACAAAGTGACATCTGTAAAATATAAAATAAAACAAAAGCTTAATTCTGTATCTTAGACATTCGTGTGGAGGAAAAGTTTCAATACAATTGAATAGGATGTGATCCTATTGAATAATATCCACAAAGTGGATATTGAATTGTATCCATAAAGTGCATCAATATGCCACTCATCTGCTAGATCTACCCACATTCAAAATTGAAGCCAGCAATTTCACATGATACGTGACTCCAAATATCCTTTTGACTGTATACGAAGTCTGACCTTTAAATCAAAAGCTATCTTGACTCTGCTTTGTTTCTATTGCTTCTGAAGACAAATTACTTCATAATGGAGGGGTAGTTATTATTCTTGTTCTTCTGTAAGCTTTACTTGCATCTTCTCGAGAAGATTAAAGGGCTGTTTTGATTCAGTGTTCATTTTCTTTCTGTCAGTTTGCAAAGAAACAAATCGCAAGATATCATTGCTTAGCTTTTTTTTTTAAGTAAAAAGTTTTTTAAACGTTTGTATACAAAGCTGACTTGGCTTGCCCTAATGCTCTCAGCACATACTGTACTTCATTAACAGTGTAGCTTTTTCATTTTTCTTTCTGCTACTTGACTACCCCCAGGTACATGCAATAGTTCTTCAGAAGTGGCAGACTTAGCACATTATCTTTTAGATTCTGTTAAAATGTTAACCCTAGGTAAAAGAACCTACAGTTAAAATATTACCTATGGCCGTAGAATGCATCTCAAAGGCAAGAAACAATTAAACTAAACGTTGATATTTCTTTGAGTTAAAGTAGAGTTAAACTGCGAACAAATACAGTATTGACTATAATGATACATGCAAAGAAACAGAATAAACCTACAATTGTAGCTCAGGGTTGAAATGAAGGGTCCTTGGTGCTCTCTGAGCTTTCTTGCAGATGTTTCAATACCCAAAGTAGGTAACATCACCAGTAAAGTAAAGCAGCACCAGTATAGTAAGGCATCATTTATATTCTAATGACTTGTCCTGCCTGGGTTGGTGGGAGTGGTCTTGGAAGTTCTTTGGTTGGGCTGTTTACTGTCAGCTTACTTGGCAGTTCCTTAATTAGGGTATTGTTTATTTCTTGATTGTTGGTCTGATATTAATCTTGGAGTCAATCTGTGCTCATTTGTGTGTTGATTGCTGGTGGGGAGGTGTTTTGGGGGGGTTGTTCCCTTTTTGGCTTGATAATTGTCTTTTTTGCACAATATGTAGATGTTGTTTACATCTGTGTGTCTATTGATGGGTAATTTGTCAGAGTGGCAGGCTTCTAGACATTCCCTAATGTTTTTGGACTTGCCTTGGTCTCAGAGCTCATGGCAGGACATATTTTCTCATTCAGGCTATATATATATATATATATAGAAAAACGCTATTTATGTGGTCCTGCAATAAGAAAAAGGAATATGAAGGAAGAAATAATTGAAGAACAATACTTTTTATATAGAAACGTTCATGCACTATTACGGACAATAGAAAATATGAAAAATTACATGATAACATCTACTTTCTTCTCTTACTGAAAACTATTTTTCATGTCTGAGAAGCATGCAATAATTGGAAATAAAAAATGTTAAAAGATATCAATACCTGTCATACGGTAAATTATAAATGCTTTGTTTCTATCAAAACAAAGCATTTTGCCATGGATTTCTAGAGCAGTTAGCAAAGTTTAAGACCACAAGGATAAGTAAAGCAAGTATATCTGTGTATAGTAGGTGTGCATCCCCCCCCAAGGAGATGACTTCATTATACATAATAAATCTCATTGCTCTGTATCCATTTGATATCCATTTTCACCAATTCCTCCAATGTTTGTACTTGCAAACATCATATATTGCTAACAGAAATTAGAATGTACTTGTTATGAATCTGGTAATGTTGCTTTCTTTCTTATCCTGCTTCTTACTAATACTGTGTAATAAATGAAAGGAAAAAACTAATAGTAAAACAATTTATTCTTATACATAGCTGTTAATGGAAAACCAAATGGGAAAGTTAAATAATAGTTACCAACATTACATGGGGGGGATCTTAAATCACCTGTTTGTTTGTTTGTTTGTTTGTTTGTTTGTTTTTCACATTTTTGAACCACCCGCCTCTCTCAGAAAGGGACTCATCTAAATGTTGAATGAATGACCTTGCCTATGGAATTTAAAAGATAGAATCAGTAAAATCTAATAAAAATGTTGAAATGTGGGTGAAGAGGTAAAGCTAAAGAGAAACTAAAGGTAAAGTTGCAAAGTACAAATCGTCAAACTGAAGAATGATGATAATCAGATTGTTAAACATATTGGGAACATCACTGTTATGCAGATAGTTCTGAAATAATCTCTCTCTCTCTCTCTCTCTCTCTCTCTCTCTCTCTCTCTCTCTCTCTCTCTCTCTCTCTCTCTCTCTCTCTCACACACACACACACACACACACACACTCAAATTTCTGAGGATCGTTCTGTTTTAAATAAGTTGAACAGTTTAGATACCAATTTCTATATTAATAATTACAAGCTTGTTGCTAGGTGTCAGTGGTTAATTGAATATTTCTTGGTAAAAATATATTCATAGAATGATAATATATCACCACATACCTGGACAATTGGTCATTTTACTGTTGTTGTGGTATACAATGCAGTATGGTTTCCATCTCTGCTAGGATTCTGCTGTAGTACATTGGCAAAAAATTGAACTACATGTAAGTCAATACAAAAAAAAATCCTCTACTGTGCATTCTATTAAGTACTGCACCTTTATGCTAAGTGAATTGGATAAAAAAATTTCAAAAATGTATCCAGTTCATGCATTAAGTATGTGAAAAGTGATCCACATGCTAAAGAGTACTCAACCAGTCATATCTCTATTAATCCTGACTCTTGCTCCCAGTCAAATGAAAGTCTAGGACTTTATAGTGGGCATGTAAACACATTCAATTAATCTAGATTTATTTATTTATTTTATTTGGAGGTTCTTCTATGCCGCCCTACTCCTTAAGGACTCAGGGCGGCGTACAGCATTTTAAGAAACAACCAAACAAATCATTAAAAATAGTTTAAAAACAATTAAAAACACATATAACACCATACATACATGGGGGAGACATCAGATGTAAGGTTGTCTCAAAATCACCCCGCCTGCAGGAAGAAATGATGATGATGATGATGATGATGATGATGATGATGATGATGATGATGATGGAGGAGGAGGAGGAGGAGGAGGAAGAGGAGGAAGAGGAAGAGGAAGAGGAAGAGGAAGAGGAAGAGGAGGAGGAGGAGGAGGAGGAGGAGGAGGAAGAAGAAGAAGAAGAAGAAGAAGAAGAAGAAGAAGAAGAAGAAGAAGAAGAAGAAGAAGAAGAAGAAGAAGAAGAAGAAGAAGAAGAAGAAGAAGAAAAAGAAGAAGATTGTTTGCTTCTACTGGATCTGTGGAAGGATGAAGGTCCATAGGAATAAAGTCTGGCTCTCGTCTTTTTTTCTCAAAACTATCAGGCTCACTATGAAAAATACATGAAGAGGTCTGGATTCTTGGTTCTTTCTTTATTTTCAATGAAAAAATAGCTCATAAATTCAACAGTAGACTGCTTTTCCTTGGCAGTGCTAATTTGATTTACCATGCAACAATGAGAAGCAGCACCTATTGGGTGAATTGGTTAATAGAAGCCATTTTAATGTGGCTTTTAACTACACTGTAGATAAATATCTCAGCAACATTAAAGAGCACTTGTGTGAAAACTATATTTAACACCTATGAAAAGTAGACAGTGAATCTGCTTTACGAAGGAGACTATCCATACTAAATTCAATATTAATAGGACAGATTGTATCAGTTTTACAAAAAGTAGAATGTTCATGTTTTATAGCAGAACATCGGAATTATATTCACCAGCTGTATAATTAGAATGAACAGAAAAAGAAATGCTTATAGACATTTATCTGATTCAAATTACATTTAAATGTGCTGAATCCTACAGGCTGAATGTGCATGGCTGTTTTCACTGACAGAATGAGAAATAGAAAGGACAAGGATTTTGAAAAACTTGCAAATGAGGACAAAGCAATGCTAGATGAATGTCAAATAGTAAAGCACAGTACAAATTTCAGATTCTAGATAAGCCAACAACAAGCGGGTTATTTTATGTTTTTTGTTATAGTTATATATAGTATCCTGTGGTGAGGAAGCCATATTTTTATTGAAACACAAAGCCATTCAAATTATTGAGCTTCTTTTTTGCTGTGCTGCATTGTCATGTAGAGATAGCTTGCTGAAATGTAATGCCACAGTTGAACTTTCCTTCTACATTCAAAAAGATGGAAATAATGTTTCACCTGACATAACAAACACAACTGGAATCATTCAGATAGCTAATTAAAATCTATATCAAGACTGCATGTGTCACGATTCATAACTGCACTCTTTTAGGATAAGGATTAATACGTTTGAAATTCTTCAGTTCCTTCTTGATGCTAAGGCTAAGATGATAAGTGAGGAAAGAACCGTGGAGTTTTAGAAAGCAGCTAAAAACAGTTACAGCCAGTTCCCATGTATTAACATGACAGCAACAACTTATATAGAACTGCTATTATATTTTGGATGTTAAGTGGATTTATGTCATTGACCTAAGAGGACTGAAAAAAGTGACTCACTGGTCCAATAGCAGAAGGAAGCTAGCAGCACCTTTTCTGACTTACAAATGTTATTAAAAGGCAAACTTTCAAGAGCTGCAGGCCTCTTTACCAAATGGCTAGACTGATGCAAGGTTGAAACTGGGATAAAGCTGTCTTGGAAGGGAAGGGAAAACATGATGGTTATACGGAAGTAAGTGACATCTGAAACAGATTGTCACTACCTTATCAGTTAACAGCATGCAATGTGTCACTGGTTCAGTGTCAATGAACTTGCTTAGACCCACTCTGCCAGACGTAAAGTACAACATTAAAAATAGAATCCATGACTAAAATACTGTATATAGTGGAATATTCTGTGCAGCTATTGATTTTCTCCAACCAAGCAATCCTGTAAAATATTTTTGAAAATAGCTTCCATGAATTTTGAATAGAACCGAGCTAAAATCCCAGTCCCAATACCATTCTTCACAACTTGCCCAAGGTGTGTGTGTGTGTGTGTGTGTGTGTGTGTAAGATGGGAGAATAATAACCACTTATAGTAGTGAATAACTTTGTGAATACTGTAACTTATAGTGGATTTCTAATATTGGGGATGCTTTCATGATAGGGCTATACAAAAGTTTAGGCCCACCCTTAGGCCCACCCTCTTCTCTCCTGTCCAACCCATGTATCACTTGCCCTCCATGAGTTCAGCTGAGAGGCTTAAAAACAAATAATTTTCTGCTTGGAAAGAGATCCTTTTGTTCGGACTGCTTAAATTAAGGATGCTGGATTGTTTTGTTTTCGATAGCAATACTTTATCGTTAAATCAGTGCCACCCTCATTCTTTAATTAGAGAATGAAGATTGCTAAATTCTTCCAAGGATTTACTGTATTTCTGCCATTTTTACTCTGAGTAGTAAGGAATATCGTGTCCACACTTAATAACATTTATCCTTGGATTTTAAGGCTGGTTTTGTTTGTTTTTCTATATGCATTAATTCATTCAAAATATATTTTTAATTTTCTTTGGAAAAATAATGTGAAGCGATGCAGACTTATAACTGAATCTGTAATTTTCTTGCTTGTCAATTATTCCACAGAAACGTAGGTAATTAACATCCTAGCATAACATGAATTTCAAATGATAGGTTCTATTGTTAAAGTCAGGGCAAAAGCAATTTATGCAAATAGTCTAATCAGCTGGTAGTTTGAGCAAATTTTAGCAAATACATGCATGAGAGTTTAAAGACTTTGTTATGAAGCAGAATAATTTACTTGTGGAAAAACAAATGAAGACAAAAACATCACTGTTTAATAAAGTTTATGCTGGCAAAAGTATAAAAGACCAGCCATTGGACAAGTTGTCAGTGGAACTATTTTGTTTTTTAAAAAGTGACACTTGCGGTATTGTATATGATCAGAGTTTATTGTGATGTAAGTATGCATAGGTTACAGCCTATTTCATCGCATGCATGAAATTTGATCCTCACTTGGCAAAGACAGCTGAAGAGAAAGTTTTTCTTATTTTAAATGTGTACACCATTTGTCAATTCTGACACCTCCAGCTGTTGTATGAGGTTAGAATGTCTTCAACACCCTATAAAATACAATAAAAATGTAAATCAAAATGATAGGACAGTTAACAAATAAAAGAAGTGCCTGTGAGTAGCAGAGCAGTACAGTCATAAACTGCTGAATGTCCACATGAATAACAGTTCTGTCTGCAAGAACCTATATTGTAATAAAGTTGGTGTGAATTTCAGGTCTGGGGAGAGCAGTTAACAAACTGGGTTTTAGAACAGAGATATCCTTCTTTCTTTTAAAGGCTAGAAGCAAAGCACAAAGGGTTTTCAAAGTACAAACATGTAAAACATATATAGAAGGCATCCCAAACAGCAACATCTGTTTATTTGGACATCAATAGATGGGTGACCTTAAATATTATCCTTCAGGGAAAGGTGATGTCCTCCAAATGTATATTATTCCCAGGTTAATTTATATTCTGAGAGGAATTCCTGTTCAAATATCTGAAAATTTCTTTATTTAGAAAAAAAAATTATGTAGTCCTTTGATTCTGAGAATATATTTACAGAAAAGGCAACTGCCGATTAAGGAGGGAGGATTCATTTTCCGAATCCGGAGCTACATTATCAACCTTATCTAGTGTCAAGTGTTAAATACTGGAAGCCAATAATTAGTGTTAATTTTCCAATTTTGGCAATTATGGAGTATAAACATGTAGCACCTTTAGTTGGATGGACAATTTTAGGATCTGGCATTAGCACTTAGACTTACTGTATATACTACTTCATGAAGCTTTACAGCCCTTTCTAAATGGTTTTCAGAGTCAGCATATTGCCCCAACAATCTAGGTCCTCATTTTACCAACCTCACAAGGATGGAAGCTGAGTCAACCTTGAACAGGTCAGGATCAAACTCCTGGCAGTCAGCAGAATTAGCCTGCAATTCTGCATTCTAACCTCTAAATCAGCTCTAAATACAATAGAAATCAATCTCTGGAAACAATTACCTCAGTTGGAAAGCTATGGTATATAATATCTAACAAATCCATTTTCCTATGCTAAATTGGTTTTATTAAAGTAGAAAATTAGGGGAAAGATGATGAAATGAAAAAATTGGATCTAGGTAAGAAGCTTTCATAAAAACCTTTGGACCATTTGATAGACAATGAGACTAGGATAACATATACTATGCTATGAGATTAATATTATTTAGTGTATGATGAGAACATGACAAAGACAAACAAACAAACACATACACACAATCCATGTAGGAGACAAACATCATCTATCAATAACTGCAATATTTACAGTTAAAATACTTGTTAACAACAATACAGACTTACTAAAGGATGATTGGTGACAACCGAAATGTCTTGCCGATGTCAGAACAGCTGTGATATGTCCTACTTGTGGTGAATATACCCTTAAGCCTCAAAGATGCACCATGACTGGATTTATTAAGAAAGCATATGAACTGTACTTTGATTGTGAGGTTGGTGGTCAAGACAAGACCTGACTTCCTCACATTTGTTGTTCAAAATCTGCTGTTGATGTTAAGCCTTGGCTCAGAGGAACTCAGAACTCAATACCTATGACAAGGTGAGAACAGAATGATGATGATGTAACTAATATTACTGGTTTGTTTGCTAAAAATAAGAAATCAATTAAATACCTAAATCTGCCTTCAACCATGAGACCTACGCCACATAATTACAATCTTCCAATACCAAAGTCATTAAAAAAGTGGAGTTTTAGATGAATCAGACAAAAATGCTGCAATGCACAGACGGTGACAATGATCCACATTTAAAGTGTGTATGTGTCAATTCTGCCCCCAAACCTGGTCTCTTAAGCAAGAAAGACCCTCGACTGCATTTGGTGTGAAAGGTTTACTATACTAAAGGCTAAAGGTTAAAGTATAGCAAAGCCAGAACAGGGAATCTGCAGAGACCAGAGTCAGTGGAAGAGTTTTTAAATCATTGTTTTATGGAATTCCATACATTCTAAATTCGCCTGGTTTTTTCTGTTCTTAGATTGTTGCTAATGAGATGTTCTTCTCAGATGACAAATGCATAGAAGAAATGACAGTGTTTTTCTTGAGCTTCACAGCCATTTTCCTTTGTGGGGTAGCAAATCTTATATGTCACACTTCTTGTCTTATGCCCCATAAGATAACCTGTTATTATTTTTCTAGTAGGAGAATTGCTACCATAGTTTTTGCTTTGAAAACTAGAACATTTACTTTTCTTCCAGTAGATAATTATATTTGCTGGGTTTTGAATAACTCCTTGCCTGAATGTATTATAGATTAAATAAAAAAAAAGAAAGAAAGAGAAAGAAAGAAAGAAAGAAAGAAAGAAAGAAAGAAAGAAAGAAAGAAAGAAAGAAAGAAAGAAAGAAAGAAAGGAAGGATCAAAAGTAAGAAACAAAAAGACTAAGTGGAGTAGTAACAAAATATGCATATGAAAAAGGGCTGCAAACTGGATTGGCCGCTACTCAAAATCTGATGGGAATAAATCAAAGACAAAATTAGATAGCTTCTAAAGAAGTCTAAGAACTTAGGAAGAAAGCTGGCATTATTTCAAGAGTTAAAGATATCTGGTGGGGGAGATGCTCCCAATGGAGGAGAGAATGCAATAAGTAGTTCTCAAAGAATATTAGAATCTCCTGGATTTCAATATACAATAACTTTATTCCATCTTGAAGTCAAAAGGTGATCCTTTCATTTCTGTCACATTTTGTCATTTTTTTAAAAAGTGGGACAGTGATTGGACTCTGAGGGAAATACTCAACAGTTGGACTTGCTACTTGTTTAAATTGATATTTTAGTAAACCATGTTAATAAATCATTCTTCTTTAATAGATTATACACACAGTACTTCCCATTCCCTCTTATCCTATGATATTTTCTGAATATTATAACGTATAATATATTATTTGACTTTGAAATCAACTTTGAAGATTAGAGATAATTAGCCTTTTCTTGCTTTCATGGAAATAAAAAGCAAAAATCTCCAATGAATCTGTTTTTAAAACCATTTCAGTGCCCATAGGAAATAAGCTTTTTTTTTTTCTCTTCAATATATGCAAATCTGCTTTAGCTCCAGGGGAGAGTGGCAAGCTAAAAAACAGCACTTTTTCCTTTGCACTAATACATTCCCAGTATTCAAGGCAAATATTTTTGCTTTACATTCATTTGGAATCCATTATTTAACACACACACAAAAACAACAACACATTTCTGCAACCCAGTGATAGAGACAGAGATAATCCTATATTAAATAAAGATGAAATCAAAGGTTTTCAATATTGTTTGCATGAGTTGGGTTTAAAAGTTGATCATAAGACAAATATATGTTGCAAAGGAAGTTTTAATTATATACATTTAATAGCACATGCACAAGCTGTTTTAAAGTACATTTAAGACAACCATACATCTAAAGATAGAGCTGACAAACATTCACAAAGCATATGGGCTTTCTTTCAGATTTCTCTAAAAACACAAATGGCCTATTTGGCTTAGCATCTTGCTTATTCTTAACACATGGCTTCATCACTCAATAATCTAAAGACTATTAGAATTGTTCTATTAGAATTGTAGAGTTGGGGTGATGACCTTTCTTGGATCATTTACTTAAAGTTCCTGCCATTTTTGCAGAGGTTTGCTCAAAAGTCCAGATGAACTTCTTTTCACAGTAACCCACATTTAAAAAAGCACAATTTTATGAAATTAATGTTCTCTCGGATACATAGACTGTATGTGTAAATGTACTTCATTTCAGAATAAGACTTCTTATTATTTTTGTGCGTCACCCCTTTTCCAGCATAGTGCAGTGTATTGAGTGGGTGATGAGCATGACCAAGTCCTGTACTTTTTTTTCTGAAGTACAATGCACACAAATGGGAGAGGAGGGCTTGGATCACCCATTCATGTCTATAATGTGATCTTCTTCACATTTGGTCCTGTTTGCTGGAATTACATCTCCAACCAGTCTCAGTTAGCTTAGATACCAGGAATCACCTGATACATACCAGAAACCTGCTTTATGTTGAACTATTCTGTAACACATTAGAAAGCCTTTCCTAGATGTGTATGTTAGATCTAGGTGCTACCCAGAGTCCTTTGGGAGTTGGGCGGCATACAAATACAATAAAGAAATAAAATAAATAAATAAATAAATATTGTGAGGTATGTATATATACCGTATTTTTCGGAGTATAAGATGCACCTTTTTCCTCCCTAAAAGTGGCTGAAAATTTGGGTGCGTCTTATACTTCGAATGTAGCTTTTTTTTTCCAGCCCTAACTAGGTGCTAACAGATCTTCCCAGCTCTTACCTTGCAGGCTTTTTCATTGTTACTCTCTCAGAAGACTGTTTTTCCAGCCCTAAGTCTTTGCAGGGTTTTTTTCATTGCTCTACTTGCTCTGAATAAGTTTTTTCTAGCCCTAACCAGGTGCTAACTATCTTCCCAGCTCTTACTGGCTTGCAGGCTCTTTCATTGTTACTCTCTCAGAAGAAGGTTTTTTTAAGTCCTAACCAGGGGATAAAATAATGTGCTGAAGCTGACCAGACTAAGGACGCTAGCCAGATGAATACCTGGTAGGCAGATTGTTTTCCCCTATTTTCCTCCCCAAAAACTAAGGTGCGTCTTATACTCCGAAAAATATGGTATATACCTTTCTGGGTGATGAAAAAGATTTCAGTGTGCAGTGGTACAGTTTATCCAAATTCAAATCCAAATGATCATCCAAATTGATCATTTCTAACTGTTGTCTGCAAATCTCAACTCACTGTTTTAATATTTGTTTATTGTTCAGTATAGAAGACCAAATCACGTGTGTTTGATGAGCCAGTGTACTTACAAAATGAGGCCACGACCCTAAGAATCAATCTAAAATATGACAAAGAAGAAACTACCAAACAAGAAATAAATTAAAAGATAAGAAAGAAATTCTCCTAAGGTGGAGAATAATATGCGTTAATACATACAATAATATGCGTTAATACAACATAATATGCGTTAATACAATAATATGCGTTAATACAATGCAGTAATTGTAAAATCCGAGGGTTTTTGTTAAAAAAAGAAATCGTGGAAAGGGAGTTTTTAGGGGAGATTTCTCACCTCATGTGAAAAGAAACCAACCTTTCAAGATGAAATATCTGCCAAAAATAATAGCATTACAGCTTAAGGGAACTGAAAGCAACAGAAAATAATTTTCTTATTA
The DNA here is from genome assembly GCA_023053685.1 of Diadophis punctatus similis. Lineage (NCBI taxonomy): Eukaryota > Metazoa > Chordata > Lepidosauria > Squamata > Dipsadidae > Diadophis > Diadophis punctatus. Next base: position 46,851,859 of record JALIGW010000002.1, on the reverse strand, counting down.
TAATAAATTAAAGTGTATTAATGAAGTGATCAAGCCGATCCAACTCCCTCCCCTCCAAGAACCATACCTGGTTTTTGTAGATTAATTTTAATCATATTTTATTTGGTTTTAATATAATTAATTCAAGTGTTAGTTTAACTAATAACATATAATTTATTTCTTAGAAGCTATTGTTATAATACTCATTATTCACATCCCACTGTTCATAGTTTTTTGTTGAATTTCTATTTTTTGAAATAGCACAATAATGTCCACTACAGCATTTGTTAATAAACACCTGACCCTGTTTTAAGTAGGCTGAATAGATGGGATTCATATTGTCTTATCCCCACATGGCTTTCCCCATTAATCCTCTTTATACCTTGGCATAACTGGTAAAATTAGTCAGTGCGTGAGCATTCTTTTTTTAATGTTTAGTTTTTTCTGATCACAAAAAATTATTCAGGCGCCTGTCTGAGTACCCTGTGGTAATATCTTTTTTAAAATGAATTTTTCATTTTATTCCAAAAAAAAGTACAACATTCCAAAAAGAAAAAAAAAGTTTTTACAGAAATAACAAACAAAAAACAAACAAAAGTACATTAAAAATGGACACAAACACATATTTTGCCGTTGAATACTGATAAGTATATTGCAACAATACTAGTTTCCTACCCCTTGAGAAAGAGGCCCAGAAATTTTTAAACTTCTAACTCTATTTTCAATTATTAACTTGCTGTCTATCTACTATATTAATAACAAAATTGTTAAAAGATAGAACAATAACAAAAAAAAGAAGGGAAAAAAGTGCCTTGATCATTCAATCAAGAATTGCTAGGAAGGTGTCACTTGCTAAAAAATGTTCTGGTTTATAGAATAGTCTTTATGTCATCAGAGAACTGATATGTTTCTTGATTGGCTAAATCAACATAATTCAGAAGCTGGCTTTTAGTAATCCTTTATACTTTATACAACTGACGATAGCTTTGTGAAAGGAAGATGAAGAAAGGAATAGCGGTAGCAAGAGGAATGATAGCCTGACTGACATTATCCAGCTAACAGGTAGAGGAACATTCCCTTTTATTTACAACTCCACCAGTGATTTGCTAGGTTATTACAAGATATCTATTCAATTTGTACGAAGAGTAAATGCCATCGATGCAAAATCTTCAAATATAATTCCAGCACAGAAGCTGAAAGTAATTCCCCAGATCAATACTGTACTTGGCATTATTATCATGCAACCGTTTTCTCAGATCCAGTTCCTAGCATTCTTTCAAAACCAGGTAATCTGTTTCCAAAATTAGCATATACATTTTGGAGATCATGGCTTAAGAGGGATAATTTAGCTTTAATTATTCAACATTTATTAATGGATGATTTGTAGATTACATCACACACCTAATGTATAAGAAAAAAACATGGCATTTTTATCATAATTGCTATTATCTCTTCTTAGTATAAAATACAGCAGTTTTCTTAAAAAAAATAAAAGAAAGAAAAATACATCTTCTTCTAAATAATTCCTTCTTTCCACATTGAAATGAAAATCTGACATATTCCACATTGATCATAAAATCCTGGATGTGTCATTAAAGAAGATATATCATGCATCCCTCTCCCTTCATATCTGGATCATCAGTTATATATGTTATTTATTTTACTTATTTTGACAAATATATTGGAAGAAAAAAATTGGCATATGTACTTATTCAGTTATTATATATAATAAATTTCTTTTCACTGTTTGATTGATCTTATAAATGAATGAAATGACATGTCTTGTTAATATTGGCATTTTCTTTTAATTATAAATTTTATCCATACCTTAATTGCTTTAGAAATCTTATCTATCACATCACTTTCTTGTCAAATTTAAATATTTATTAAAAAAAATGTAAATATTTTTTCTGCACAATCAGACTATTAATATATTCAGTAAACATATTGTTTAGAGAACTACTTTGGTAGGAATTTTCTAATAGGGTAAATATAGTTGTTTTGGAAATAAATTCAGACAGGTGTGATTGATAATTGTATAATTAATCTTATACAATTAATTGGTAATTTTGTATATGATTTTTAATTAAGGTAAAGTAATAAAAATTAGTCCATACAGTGTGTGTGTGTGTGTGTGTGTGTGTGTGTGTGTGTGTGTATACACACACCCCTTTGAAAAATAATTTGAATTATTTCTAAATAATTCGTTAAAACAGAAATAGTCATAAAATGGGTAAAGGTACACAACAGTTTGCAAATTGCTTGTGAAATTTTTCAGAGAATAGACTCTATAGAGCACGACTGTCAAACTCCCGGCCCGTGGGCCGGATGCGTCACACGCTGCCCACGCCCATGCACAGTTTAGCGAAGGGGGGAAAAGTCCCGATACGTCACATGATGCCACTGTGACGACGTCAGTTTGACACCCCTGCTATAGAGTCTGAAACAATTATATTGGTCTGAACCAATGTAGAAAGTGTTTTATTCCAATTGTTTATAGACATTCAGTCTGAATCAATGTAGAAAGTGTTTTATTCCAATTTTCAAATGCAAACTTCAAAATATTATATTTTTCACTTCTTTCTCCTCACATGCCAGGCCTGGCATGACATTGAAGAATGTTTTAGTGAGGTAAAGTGCTTGGCTGCCTCTGATTATTGGGTTTTCTGGGGCCAAGTGGATAGACATTTTTAGCCTATCCCCAACCCCCCAAATCAAGAACCTTCTCATTGCTGCCAGAAGGGGCAGGGACATTGGCAAAACCTCTTAGCTGGACTTAGAGGAATGACTACCGGTACTAACAAAACCCTCTAGAACTGTGTGGCTTTCCTGCCCCTCATTTTTGTGGTGTCAGGAGGTCTGGCACAGCTAATTGGCAAGCTTGGTCCAGAAAAAAACCCTCTTAACTCCAGCAGGATTCAGACATGTCTCAGTTGTGGTTGTGTTAGTTTCAAAAGCTGTAAAACCTATCCCAGTTTTGCAAAATATAAAAGGACAACAATGTGCCAAACTTAGAGTGTTGAGAACTGAGTTGACCTAAACTCTCAAGTGATATTGGCAGGGCCAACTAAAGATGTAACATTAAGTTACATGAGCAAGAGTTTAAATTTGTGACAAAGTTACAGAAAAGGTGAATAAAGCTAAAGCATGGTTATCCCAAAGCTCTCTTCTAAGTAGGAAATGAAACTCGATTTTATACTGTCTGCCTGTGTGGAACATCCTTGAGGGGCTCATGGGGGTAAATGAGGGCAAAAAGAACACGATGTGCAGGCATTTACAAAAGGGATACAGCTTATATCCTAAAGGCACAATACTGCTTTTGTTATCTTAGTGGAAATATTAAATCCCACAGATATTTTTGGTAGCTACAGATGCCAATGTCTGGGATCTTGTCACATCACTCAATCCCTCTTTCATCAGTATTTTCCAACTAAGAAATTGGAGTTCCAGCCTTTATCTATTATTTTTAATAACTGCAGCAACAGTATAAAAAAAACTATGCCTCAAGAGACTGCAAAGCATTTGATTTGTTGAATCAAAGGGCTTCTTCAAAACCATGCATAACCTTTTACCATGCAAAACCATGCATATCATTTTTACAGTTACTGTTCTCCCTTCTTTTCCTTATTATTTTTCCCCCATTAAACTCCTACTTATAACTAGAAATTTTGTTTAATTGGTTTATTAAGTTAATTCTCATTACACTTTCCCCAAATGGAAGATTTATATAGTTCCAGTTAGTCCTTGTGTTTCTGAATTGGCAAAAGTTCTTTAAGTTCTGTATTTCTGGTTCTGGCAAGAATATTCAAAGCACTTTTCTTTCCATTTTTCTGGATGCTAGGCTCAAGACAAACGTCTTTGATGGAAGAGTTAGTAATTCCTCAATTAGACAGATTAGGGTGTGTCTGGAGATTGAGCCTGACCAGTAGGAGTTATCATAGTTATTTTTTTTTACTGAGAATCTCTTAAATAAAAGAGTTTTTCAATGAGCTTTTAAGTTACCACCTTACTACTTCATAATATTTGTTGTATTATTTTATAAATTTAATTATTTATCCCAACCTAATCTGAACCTTAGTGTATTTATCCCAACCTATAATGAAATCTGAAAATGATTCCAATGTGTTTTGTGTACATGTATGAAAGCCAATATGGAATAGTGGTTAGAGTGTTGGATTGTGATTTAGGAGACTGAGGTTCTGGATCACTTTCAGTTCACTGGGTGACCTTGACCAATCACTTCTTTCAACTTAGTCTAATTCACATGCAGAGTTGTTATAGGAAAAAAAAAACAGAGTCCTGAATTCCCAATGAATGTAGAGCTGTATGATTGATCAACAAACAGGTTTAGGGTATGGAGGTTCATTCTCTGGGCTTGTGGGTTTGTTTTTGAACATTTTGTTACCAGGCTAGGTAACGTCTTCAGAGTCCTGCGGGAGTTGAGCGGCCTATAAACACGATAAATAAAAATAAATAAATAAATTTAAGAAATGTTAGCGTTGGTATTGTTCTGCTTATAATGGCTTTGTGTGGTCAGTAAGTCTTGTGATGGGAAGGTCATATCAGGTGAGGGTCTTGTAATGGGTCTTGTGATGGGTCAGGTATGGGTCATGCCATCCACCCTCAACCTCATCCTACACCCAAGCTACATATATTCACCACTATTGCAAATAAAGGTTTTGTCTATCTCACTAGTAGTCTGTTTTCTTTTTAGAAGAAGATTGTTAGAAGCACTTGTGAGGTCCGCTGACATAATTCATCAATCTTCTAAACTGTTAGAATTGCAGAGTTCACCTATCTCAGGCTTATAATTCCCAGTTGAACAATTGCATCAGCAAGGAACTCTGACCTCATTTAAATGCTTCCAGAAAAAGAGAAAGAAAGCTGTGTTAAATATACACAGCACCATATTCCTATTGTGTGTTCAACCACTAAAAAAAATTAGTCATGTGCACCCTTTCAATGCCACATTTCCTTGAGGTGCAAATGCCAGCATTAATTATCTTCAATTATCTTTAGTTTTTCACTTCCTAGGAAATATTCATTAGAAAGATGCATGGTTGTCAAAAAAGAATCATTGGAGCATATTAAACAATGAAGCACTATAATTATACCACAACTTGCAGAAGCCACATCCCTCACAAGACTCACATCAAGGAAACAATGTTAATGCCTCACTTCTGATGACTACATTGTGAAAATTAATTAAGTTAAATCACCTTTAAAGTCCCAGAAAGAGCCAGATCATAAACACTTGGCTCAAAAGATGGAATTTCCATCACTTCTCTTTATTGCATTCTCTTACAGTGTAGGAAGTAAAGGTGTTGAAAAAAAACTAAATTTAATGAGGAATGGTGGCAAGAGCTGGGAATTACTTGGAGATGAAGTGATTAAAGTGGGATAAGGTAATTGTCCTCACAGGACTGATCCTAATATTAGACAAAGGACAGCTACTATAGAGGCTGATTTTATGATTTAATATATCAGATTTTTTTCCAATACTAAGTTAAGTCCCAGTAAGCATAAGATCAGAAGATTTATAGTTTTGCAGCCTTCTAGAATGTAATATCAACAGTAAAGGAACCAGCAATTAACAAGTCTCCTGCAGACTAGCACTTGATAAAAGGTAGCCATTAAAGCTTTTGAAAAGATATTCAGATTCTGGGATCTGATCTACAAAAATCAGAACCATGTAGGCACTAATTTCCCAGCTATGATGCTCTGGAATAGGAAAATAGGGACTTTGAAAAAGCAGCACAGAAACAGTATTGAAACTTTTGAATGCTGGTGTTAGAGAAGATTCCTAAGAACACCACTGAAAGTTAAGAAACAAAGAAATGGTTCAATCAATTCAGCGTTCTCGCGCAAAGCTCAAATGATCATATGCAAATTTTCGTATTCTGTACACATAATGTGAAGAATCATGGGAAGCCCTTAATTCTGAGGAAGATAGAAAGAAAGAAAATTTAAAAGGCCAAAACAAAAAAGTGAACAGACAATTAGAACTAGCAATATAGTTAGTTCTTGACTTACAATCAGAATTGGGACCAGAATTTCTGCAAGGAGAAATGTTAGGGGAGTTATGCTTAATTTTACAATCTTTTCTGCCAGGGTTGTTAAGTGAATCATGTTGTCATTAAGTGAATCTGGCTTTCCTCATGGACTTTGCTAGTTAGAAGCTGACTGGGAAGGTTGCAAATTGTGAACACATGACCTGGGGATGCTGCAACCATCAGAAATACATGCTGATTGCCAAGTGCCTGAAGTTTGATTAGATGACTGTCAGGATGCTATGATGGTCTTCAGTGCAAAGGCAATTGTAAGCCACTTTTTTTCAGTAGAGTTGTAACTTTGAAGTGTCACTAAATGAATGGCATTAAGTCAAGGACTACCTGTAGGATTCTTCTCTGCTTATATGTTCTTATAATGATCTATTATATATATATATATATATATATATATATATATATATATATATATATATATATATATATATATATATATATATATATATATATATATATATATATATATATATATATATATATATATATATATATATATATATATATATATATATATATATATATATATATAATAGAGCATTATAAAATAATAATGATTTTATATATAAAATTGTGATCTATTTTTCCTGTAGGTGACATTTCTCAGAACCTTCAAACAATTGGTTATGTACACATTTGACTGTAACTTGTTGCTTGTATCCTTACGATTTATATTAATATTGTTTCCTGATTGCTTATTTGTACCCTATGACAATCATTAAGTATTATACCTCATGATTCTTGACAAATGTATCTTTTCTTTTATGTACACTGAGAGCATATGCACCAAAGACAAATTCCTTGTGTGTCCAATCACACTTGGCCAATAAAGAATTCTATTCTATTCTATTCTATTCTATTCTATTCTATTCTATTCTATTCTATTCTATTCTATTCTATTCTACTCTACTCTACTCTACTCTACTCTACTCTACTCTACTCTACTCTACTCTACTCTACTCTACTCTACTCTACTCTATTCCATAGAGCTGTTTCATCCTTCCAAAATTACCTAAAATTTTATATTTGGTAACATCTGGTGGCAATTTTAAATTCAGTATAACATTTTAAAGCACTATGTTAGAATAATGGTTTGTACAAATTAGTCTTCTTTTAATGGTCCGAACATTGCTTCCCAATCTTGATGTTAGGATAATGATGTCCCCCCCCCATATAGGTATATTTTATAGTTATACTGTAGCTAAAAAAACAATATTGTTCCAGTTTTTGTCATATATAAGGACTGTTCTTTAACAGCAAAATTGGTTAAGAAAAACAGAATAACAAATGTTCTGAAATTCAATCACTGTATAAGGAATGCTCAGTATTGCAATTTAAACAACTTTTTAGAGTAAAATGTCACTGTATGTCCCCCATTGTCATTATCTATTTTTATATATGTGAGGCATACACGTGCCATCACTATTTTCCTCTTTGCTTCAAATTAAGTTTGAACAATAGCATCACTATAGTATATCGGCTAGTCTACTAAGAAAGTAATACTATTTTGAATGCAATCTGAAGCTTGTTTTCATTCTTGTGACAGCAGGAAAACATATTGCTGTTGTGAAATGTATTATATATTTCAATCCATTATTTCAGTTGAACATATATTTACAAGACTTTTTCAGACCAATCTGGGCCACTGAATTGTGTTTCTACAGTCCTGACAGAAACATTCATTAAAGCAGTTTATAAGAATTTTTCCAACTTTCATTTTTTAAAATGTTGTCTGAAAAACAATAATCAGGCTGGATTAAAAAATAAAGACAATAATAATAATAGGTGCCTTGGGTGCAATCCTAAAGCAACTGTAGCACCACTTGAACACCATCGGCACAGACAAATTCACCATCAGTCAATTGCCAAAGGCAGCTTTACTTCATTGAATAGCTTACATCCTACTATGATACCTCTAACACCATAAAACATCAACATCTGCCTATCCCACATCCTTGGGAATGACTTGATAGGTGGATAAAATGCCAAATCCAATCTGAACATCTGGCTGACTAATACATCATAGTATATACTGTAGTTCCAAGTAATTTTACGAGCATTATATAATTGCGATAAATAATGGTATTATTCCTTATGCTCCAATTGGGATAGGAGATAGGATACTATGTGTTAAAAAATGTGCTGCCTAAGGCCACGTATTGAATTTATGGCCATAGAGAGATTTGAACTGTGATCTTCTAAATTTGTAGTTCAGTTTCTTTATTTGCTATCATTGTTTCTAATATCTCTTTGCTTTTGGGTTTCTCTCCAACTTATTTTGAAAAGTACAGATAAAAAATGCATTCCAATTTCCCTCTGGCAGAATAAACTAGTGTTGAACTTTCGTGTAATCATCAGAAACTGAGTCATTTAAGCATGGAACTGGTTCATAAATTTCATAGATTACATTTGCATGTGAATATCAATTCCTCTCTTTTTTATGTTGACTTTGCATGAATTTTACCTTCAGAGAATTGATAATTTTCCATGCTTCCACTTGCTTCCACTTGAGGTATATGTTTCTCTCTGTTCAATAGTTCTAGTCAAAAAGAACTCCTTGAATCAAATGACAGCTCAGGCTATTGATTAGCTATGGTTTGTTTCTATTGAAGCAGAAACTTTTAATTCAGAAGAAGGAACATCTGACCTCTGTTAATTAATGAAACAAGTAAGAGAAAAAAATAAACATCTATCAAATAAAATTAACATATAATATCTTCTCATAATACTGAAAAGTATATTTATTTCCTTAAATAATTAAACATATATAATTGATATAAAGTTAGACTATACAGTAAAAGGTTGACCTGGCTTAATAGCATTATCTAGATATACAGGGTTATTCAAAAAGAATGAACCGATTTCATGATGCAATATTTTATTAAGGAAAAGTAATACAAAACTCCAGCCAAGTCACAAGTATTCTACTCACAATCAACTATTATTTCCTGTCTTCCTTCAATGTGGCCACCACCTGCAGCACGGGCAAAATCAATGCGATAAGAGAATTCCTCCCAGGCGGGTATCAGCATATCACAATCCACTGAGTTGATCGCTGTTGTTATTCGATGTTTAAGGTCATCGAGGTTAGTGGGCAGTGGTGGAACATAAACATGATCTTTTACATATCCGCACAAGAAAAAATCACACACGATTAGGTCTGGGGATCTTGAAAACCTTGACAACCGTATTTGTTTTCACCAACTCGAAAATGCAGAATGCCTTTTCCTGAGGACTTGCCATTCCAAGGGTAAACAAACAACTGAATGTTGCCAGAAGAACGATGCGACTACATCGCCCTTGTGGCAGCCATTCAAAATTTAGATAACTCCTCTTTCAAATGGTCACTGACTCATTACATGACGATGCTTGAGAACTGAAGCAATGCGTCATGAAATCGATTCATTCTTTTTGAATAACCCTGTAATTAATCCTATAAAGCAAAAAAAAAAAAGAATCTTTAATTGACAATAACTTGTGTGTTGTGCGATTATGTGTCTTTGTGCCTATGCTTTCAAAATTGCTTCAGATCTCATGAGAGGACAAGTTATCTCTGCTGCTAATTAAAAGAACTCATCTTTTTTAGGCTTCTAGTTTTGGCACGAAAATTTAGCTAACCCAACAACAATCTTTGCAGCATTTCAAACCAATCCTTTGTTACTTATATAAGGAAGCTACTGTGTGGCAAGGTGTTCCTAGCATTCCAAATTCCTAATTTGACCTATTGTCAAACAGCACATCAACCCTCTTCGAAGTCTGGAATTATCTAACATGTATTAAAATTTTATACTGTAGAGATGCATGGAGACTACTGATTGTGATGGTGATGACTTATGTGTCAATAATTATCAGCCCAACTAGGTAGACTAGACTAAGAAATCAATTCCACAAGATGACTACAATGATCTTTATTAAGATTGACTATAATAAAGAACTTACAAGTCTGATTGTGCTGTACCTTGCTCCTTATACCCCAATTAATCAGAGAGGCATTTGCCTGAGTTGTTCTTAATATTGTTTTTCCCCCCAGGACTTAAAGAATGTTTCATCCCCCTTTGCCTATGTAATGATTCTGTTTATTTCTTTCAATGTCCTCTTCCTTATTCTTTACAATAATAGAACCATGCTGTGTTATTTAATCTTAGCTTTACAATATTTAAACTCCTAATTAATCAGTGATATCCATTCTGGAGTGTTGGGCAGATTGTCCATGCTGTGGAATGTAGTGTAAGTGGTATTATTAGTCAGGCTGATCTATTAATTGTGCTTTTCTAATTCATAATGCTTCTCTCAAATGAACTAATAGCACACTGAAGAAAAAATGGTATAACGTTTAAAATATCAAAGTGCACTCTGAAATACAAACAGTAACCTTTACATTAATGTTTGTAGGTAAAGATTTAAAAGCCAACCAAGTCATAATTCTGTGGGAGTGAAAATATTTGGGCTGCCAACTGAAACCATCAAAAGACTATTAATTCAGGACTATTAATTTTAATGCATTGATTGATTAAATCAAATCAGAGTTTTGTTTCTGTCAGTGAACCTAATGTAAGCGATTAAGGTACTTAAGATAAATATTTTCTAGGCTGCTTGGCCTATTTCTGAAACCTCACCTAGCAAAAAATTATAATTTCCACTCCCATAAAAATGAATGCATTTTTATTTTTTTAATATTAATACTTAATAAATGATAACTTTATGTATAACGAGCTCTCTTAGCTCTTCAGAATATTGCCATGTGTTTCTCTATTATATTGCCTGCTTTGGTGTTTATGAAGCAAAAGGTATTCAGTACATACTTTAATTGTACTGACAAAAAGTTAAAAAAACATAATCTACTAACATAATTTACTTTGGTTGCTTTAAATGAAGAAAATGTTTCTGTCTACATTTGAATAATTTTATTTCCCAATTGTATGTAAGTAACAAGTAAAATAAGTAAAAATGGTTGTATTAAGATATCTCAAGAGAATGTTCCAATAACTTTGCTACAAGGATAATTTCCAACGATGCAAAAACAAAGTTTTAAATCAGA